>JARHVA010000481.1:2427500-2592500 GCA_037957365.1 Torreya grandis | reverse complement strand
GGTTTTGTCCAACACGGTGAATTTTAGGAGCATTGGTGAATTTGAAAGGAAGGCAAGGTGAAAAGTCAAATTCACATGAAATCAAATGGCATGAAATAAGGAATGCCATATAATGAAAATACTATGCTCTTTATGAGTTACCTCTTTATGAGTTACCTCTATGTCTACATAGTAGTGAAAAAGTCCAAGATCTGTCATCTCAAACCCATCTTTTAATTCCTTCTTCAAAGACTTGTTATGGTTTTCATCATTACCTATGATAAACAAGTCATCGACATAGAGAACAAGTATCACCATTTTCTTACCCTACACTTGAAAATACAAAGTATCATCAGATTCACTGAATGTCTAATCTACCTCGACCTCTACCCCTATATGAGTTATGACCATGTCCTCGATCACTTGTTTCATATGAATGTGATTGGTTAGATTGTTGATTATTTGAATGACCCCTACCTCTATTTTGATATCTACCTCCTCTATAACCTTGACCCCCTCTATAACTATTTCCTCTATTATTTTGATGCCCAAATGAAGATGAACTAGGCTTTAAATCTAAAACATTGGCTTCTTTGGTTTTCTTGGATTTATTGGGTAGAGAGAGGTCATGTTGGATGAGAAAACTCAACCAACATATCAAAAGTGATGCATGTGATCTTGTTAGAGACATGCAACATTTCAACAAAATTTCTATAGGACCTAGGTAGTCCTTTCAAAGCAGTAGTGACTATGAGGTCATCATCTAGTTTTCCAAACCCAGCCTTAGTGTACTCAGTAGTGATATTTTTAAATTTAGAAATATATTCTCCCATGTCCCCATCTTCATCTAATGAAAAATTAAACAACTACATATGAATATCTATCTTCTTATGCTTAGGTTTCTTATCATAAAAATCTGACAATGTTTTCCATGCAATGTAACAATGAGAAGAATTTTCAAAATGAACATAAGTATCACGAGTAAAAAAACATTTAATGAGAGCTAAGGCCTTAGAATCATGCAAATTTAATACATCTAATTTAGCCTATTCTATTGGCAATGTGGGATTTTCTTTCTTGACAATATCTCATAACTCATTAAAAACTAGTGAAGCCTCCAATCATTTCCAATCAGAATATTTGGAAATTATTAATCTTTCACCATCTAAAATCAAATTTTAAATCTTTGACATCTTTAAATAAAAGAAAGTGTAGTAGATAAAAGTGCAAAAAAATTCAAAAGAGATGAAACAAATATCACACTCACTGCACAAGACACTGCTTCTATAGGATTTTTCACTTAACCTCCGTGTAGAGCACAAAATAAAAACAAGAATTTTTTATGGGTTTCGCACTTAACTTCACCAAAAATCAATGATTACACCCTTATTTCACCAAATTACAACCTTATTCCACCAATTACACCCTTATATCACCACAACAATGTAAAGAAATAGAATTTTAATTCCCCATTTTCGATTTTAAAAACAACACAATACAATAAGTATGCATTTCACAACTTTCAAGGCATACAAAAAGTAGATTTAAAAGGGAATATTCTTTTTACAAAAATTATATTCTAAATCAAAAAAAAACTTCTTCCAAAAAGAAGGGATTTAAACCCTTGACCTCCTCCTTGCAAGCTTCTTTACAAAATAATCTTAACCAAAGTTAAACACTTGAAAGTGTTTGAATGTCTTTGTTTTGCTTTGGTTCTTATTAAACACATAACTAAGTTGGAACCATGAAGTCAAAAATGCATCTTTCTTATTTATTCTAAAGATAAAAAGGGGTTAGTTTGCTTACACAGGATACAGGCAAATTCATAGTGAGTCGAGATGTTATATTTGATGAGTTTGGGACTATGAACACTGCTGAGATTGATTCTCAACTTGATAAATTAGAGAGGAAAAATACAAAAAGAGATAAGGGTTTGAATAATGGGGATAATTCTTTGAATTTGTGGTATGAAACTCAAATTCTTCACTTTTCTCTCCTTCATCTACAAGTTCACAGGTTGATGACTTAGAAATTGTTGAAAATTCTCTAAGTCCCCCTTTGAGTGATGCACATGATGAGTATTCTAGAGTCCTTGATTTGAATAATTTGACTAAGTATCCAAAATGGGCTCAAATTACTTTTTCTAACTTGAAAGTAGATGAATTTGGTTTAACAAGGCCCAAGAATTCTTGAAAATAGGTAAACTATGCTATGGTTGTTACTACTTCCTCTGAGCCATCCACTTTTGAGGAGGCATCTACTACACATGTTTGGCAACATGCAATGAAAAATGAATATGATGCCATACTTAGCAATAATACATGGGTTTTCGTTGATCCTCATCCACATGTTAAACCCATCAGATGTAAATGGGTTTATAGGACTAAGTATAAATCAGATGGCTCCATTGATAAACATAAGGCATGACTTGTTGCAAAAGGATATGCACAATAAGAAGGTATTGACTATGAGGAAACATTTAAACCAACTACCAAATGGAACACTATTCATATGTTACTTGCCTTATCAACATAAAATGGTTGGCAAGTACATCAATTGGATGTTAAAAGTGCTTTTTTAAATGGTGATTTACATGAAGTATATATGAAACAACCTCAGGGTTTTAAACAGGTGGGTGCTGAACATAAAGTGTGTAAATTGATAAAAGATTTGTATGGGCTCAAATAGGTACCCATGGCTTGGTATGAGAAAATGGATTCATACTTGAAATCCATTGGTTTTCATCACAGTAAATCTGATGATACTCTCTATTTTTGAGTGCAGGGTAAGAAAATGGTGATACTTGTTCTCTATGTCGATGACTTATTTATCACAAGTAATGATGAAAACCATAACAATTCTATGAAGAAGGAATTAAAAGATGGGTTTGAGATTATAGATCTTGGACTTCTTCACTACTATCTAGGCATAGAGGTAACTCAGAAAGAGCATAGTATTTTCATTTCACAGACTAGAGTTATTAGATAGGTTTGGCATGAGTGATTGCAAACTTGCCCTCACTCCCATGGAAAGTAATTTGAAATTATATAAGGACGATAGCAGTGCCTTTTTTGATGGCACCACATATAGATAATTGGTGGGAGGTTTGATATACTTGATGACTACTAGGCCTGATATTTCATTTTCAGTTAGAATTTAATCTAGGTTTATGCATGAGCCTAGAGAAATTCATTGGCATGAATCAAAATGAGTAATTTGTTACCTTCAAGGAATGAAAACATATGGCCTTGAATATCACCACAACAAGAACTTAAAACTTGTTGGATATTGTGATACAAATTTTGGCAGATGTGTGGATGACAGAGTGTCAACCACAGGATACACTATGCATATGGGTTTAGCCGCCATTGCTTGGTGTTGTAAGAAGCAAGATATAGTGGTAAATGCCTTAGAAAAATTAGAGTATATTTTAGCATGGTATGCTCCTAAATAAATTGTTTACCTTCGCCAGATTCTTGAAGATCTTCAAATTTCTCAATTTGCTCCTACACAATTATACATTGATAATCAAAGTGCAATCAAAATGTCCAAGAATCCTATGTTTCATGCCAAAACAAAACATATGGATGTAAAATACCATTATCTATGAATTCTGGTGGAAAAGAAAGCTCTTGATCCAATATTTTTCCCAACTGCCGATTAGATAGCTGACATCTTCACAAAACCCCTTAATAGAATCAAATTTGAAAAATTTAGAAAAATGCTTGGTATGTGTCCAAAGACTTGACTTTGGATCATAAGGGGGTTTGTTAAGACTTGTTCCAAAGTCTTAACATTAGGTTAGATTTTTTGGTAGGTTAATAAATAATATTGTTAATGGGGCATGCATCTTTTAGTAAAGACACCCCCATAAAATAAAGTTACTTAGTTTTAATTTTAGGTAGTTTTCATGTTTTGTATTTATTAATTAGAACTACCTTATGGGTTGTTTTCCCATAAATAGTTGGTTATAGGATTAGTTGGTTTTACTGGTCATAGATAAAACTCTATATAATCCATGTATGCAATGTAAAAGGGTTAACAGAGTAAAGGTACCCTTATGTACTTGTTTTTTTTAATATTAATAAAATACTTGTGCACTCACACTAAGTGGGGATAAGGTTAAAACTATTTTTTGAAGGAGTTATCAGTGCCAATACTTTATATTGAAAGGTATATAATTTCCCATTGACAACCTTTTCAATATTTGTGCTGAGGTTGGAGACTAAAAATTATGGCAAATTAAAATATTCATTGAGCCTTATCATGCAGTAGGCAATGTCAATGACACATTTGGTGGATTGTTCACCATTTTAGTGGATATATATAACTACTTCATAATCTATTCTGAAATTATTCACACTAAATCATCTTGGAAAAAAATTATGGGAATTCTTGTAGATTCTCTATTATAATTTTCTTATGTGTCTGTGTGAATTAGTGTTGTCTTTGTCTTGTAAGGAACCAAATATTTATTCTTCATAGGAAACCCTATTGTTTACACCATTTTGGCTGGATTGATGAATATTATCACATATTATAACAAATATATGGCACCATCATTGTACCAATTGATAAGGGTGAGCATGATTTCATCCAACTACCTAAAGGTTGGTAATTTGATCAATCGCTCTACGTCATACCCTCATAACCAATGTTGAAGCATTAGGGCTTATGAATGTGATTTTTATATTTGATCATGGGTGAATAGGTTAGATTCAATAGCATAAAATAATTCAAATGAGTTTGGATCATGATATCAAGTTTTTCATAAGGAAATACTAATGTCCATATCTTCTTTCTATGTGTTTGAGATCAAAATGAAAATCTAGGATCTATCCATGGTATCTGGTCTGATAGCTAGCGAGTATTTATTTTGTCTAGAATTAGTACCAATGAACACTTCATATCCAAGAGAATTAAGTAAACTTTAAAATTAGAGGGCTCTTATTTGTAAAGTTATTTAATTTTATAGTGTTTTTCATGCCATTATATATATAGTCTTTCTCATGTGATTTTACTTGACACATTGATTTATAAAAACTAAATTATTTATCCATATTTATACCTTCAAAATTAAATTAAATCAATCATTGGATATTTATACATTATTTATTCACTATCAAGATGCACTATTTCAGCTAATGGGATTCATTCATGTGATGTTATGTGATTCTGAGCATATACCAAATGAACTCACTTAACCTTGCTTTTGAACTTGCTTCTTTTAATAAAGGGCTCTTAGTTCACTACCCAATAAGGATATCAAGATTCACTATTTAATTTATAATTTTATAGGTTTTGCTCAGGCTTATTAAGGGTTTCATTACCCTTTCTATCCTTCTATTAACCCTATCCACATTGACTCGGTCTTACTTTCTCACTTTACATGATTATGTCTCCCCTTCACATTGTCCTTGTAGCCTTCTTATAGTCATTAATGCATGGTGTTTAAATAGTAAAATCATTTAATGAAAACCAACCTTGTTTCACATGAAAAAATATACATGTGTCAAATTTGTAGACCCAACTCTTTTCCTAAGTACCCTTTCCTTCTTTAGACCTATTCATTTAGCCCTTTTCTAGGCTTAATGCACATTCAACTTTAAAAATAAATACTTCTAAGTTTGTACACATTTTGAAATCATCATAATTAGTTAGGGCACATGTAAATTAGTAAGATTACAAATATTTGATCTTTTTGGATGGTTAGAACCTTAAATGTGAGTTAAACCTTAGTTTTAGGTTTCTTGCTTACTGTTACCACCCGAGAACACTTAAAATTCTAATGTGGGTGTTTTATGGAGTTTCAAACACTCAAAATAGGTTCTTATGGTCTGTAACACATTTACACACCTTGATCCATCTTTGTCTATTTGTGATCAATCCATTTTTACCCTTTTTATATCAAAAATGCTCTTGACTATGCTAGCACATGATTGTTTAAAGAACTGTGTCACAATTTACTATCTCATACTTCATTATTTATCAAACTAAAGAGTCCATCAACATTATACGGAATCATATACACTTACCAAAACATTCCATAGTTTTACAACATGTTACTCTTTATCATATCCTTCCAAAAGTCTAATGCACAATCCACTATGACCAAAATAACTACAAGAAATAGGGTTTATTATCATAACTATCAACACCATATGAATTCCAACATCATATGAATTATGAACTATATCTTGATAAATATAATTTAAAATAACACACCACAAACTTACCCACATTAGAAATGTCTACCTTCACATTTCACTCTCAGTCTTTGAAACACATAGTCTACAATTAAGGTAACTCACACAAAATAGGGGCATGTTCATAAAAGAGTCTACATACCAGATGGTTTAAACAATATTCCTTGTAATATATAATCTTAAACACATTATACTAACCTTCAATAATTTTAATACCATCCACAAATTTCATCACATTACCAATCTGGAATCAAAGTCTGCCAACAAGTAGAATTCATAAAGATAGGGGTTGTGTGTATTCTCAAACCAAAATCCTTTTCCCTATATATAATAAAACAATTATTCACCAACAAATATCCAATAATTTTCAATACTCTTGACAAGAACTATCAATATCATTCTTTCATTCAATCAAACATTTATAATGGCAACAATAATAAAATTGACCTCAAAAGGGTCTATATTCATTCAATATCAAAATAGGGGTTACAAACATCCCCTTTGTTTATTCATACAAACTTGAATGTCCGCCTCCATTCCTTTATTCAAATGGGATCTCATCTAACTAAACAAAAAATAATTCCAAGACTCCTAAAAAGAGGCAAATAACTAAATCTTTCCCTTTTCCTACATGGAGGTTACTTGATACATAACATTATTCTTGATTTTAAAAATATGGCATTTCCAAGACTACGGCATTGGATTTATCACATATATAATAATTCTATAGGGTCTAAACCCCTAAACATTTTTATTACATATTTTCCACCTTCACACATTTCACAAAAGTTCTTAGAAAGGCTTCCCAATATTCAAATTTTCAAATAGAACTTTTCATGAGAAAAGTAAAATTCAAATTTCATGCACTACAAGACTATGTAAACTCTAGATATGGACCTTTGATGACCTATATAACCTATTAGACACCTAATAAACCAAATGAAAACAAAATTTTATCATTTTTGGGGTCCTCATGGGATGCCCATGCATCATACTCCTAAGGGAGATAGTAATTGAGATCCAATGGATTGATATGCTTCTTCTGTCTCTTCCAATTCATCTCTCTTGTATCATCCTCTACTGTTCCTATCTCTACATGCTTTAACTTCTCACTTTTCCTTTCATCTTGCCTTGGTCAAAGACTATTCTACTTATCTCATGTCCTTATTTACTTGCATCAATAAATTGCACTCCATGTGCACTCTCTTATTCCTCTTTACCTCTATCATGTGGGTTGTAGATGCCTTGATATACTATTTCAACTATTATACTTTTAGCTTCTTACACTTCCATCTTCATACATGTAACCAATACAAAAACAATCTCTTGCCTAATTGTTGTCTCAATGAAATTCAAGCCTCCATAAGGCTTCACATCTACAACCTAATGTAATTCTTTTATCATTTATTCTCCATGTTATTTTTCCTCATTCATATGAGGTTTAATTGCTACAACCTATATTTCTTCTTCATTCACCTTTACTTCACCTTGCGATGCTCTCTCTATGGCTACTAATTCTACCTCTAATTACTCATTATTGTTATATAAAAACTTGCAATCAATTTCCCCACCTTTATCCATCAATTGCATTTCATTTTCCAATCCTTATATGAGTCTATCAAATTGATCTCTTTATTCTTCACCATCCTAATCTCCTAGTTGGTTGTAACCATCTTCTTTCTCTTCACTCACATGCATCTCTTCCATCTCAATGCACTATTTATCTTCTTCTACTTGCTTACTTAACTCCATCACCTCCTCATCAAGGTGTTACTCTTCCTCTTCTTGCATCCTCATATTGTATCTCTTAATTTCATTCTTGATTTTCTTGCATTGTAACTTCTTTTGTTCTCTCTCCTCTCTCTTTGCTTGTACCTTTCTTCTCTTCATCAATATTTTGATTGGCCACTTGAGTGGATTCTTCCACATTACCCATCCAACATGTGGGATTCCCATTTATATTATCTACTCTAACATAACCAGCATCCTATCCATCTACTAACTCATCTCTTACATCTCTTTCTCCATCTCTATTCTCTACTTGGTGTCATCTTGTACCATCTTCTTCTTGGGGTAGCTTCTCTCATCAACTATACCCTATTTATTCTTACCTCTCTCTTTTCTCATCTCTTTTAAGATTTATAACAACTCATTGGCCTCATTTAGACCTATACTTCTTTCTGACAAGCCTTTACTCACTTGCCACATCTTGACCATTCACTTGGTCTATTTCTCTCTCTTGACCTCAACTGGGTCTCTTTTCCTATCCACACCTAAGACTTATCCTCTTGTCCTAACTATATGAATATTTTCCTCTCTTTGATCACCTATTATCTCATCTTTGATATTTATCAACAAATCTATCACTTCTCTTTAAGCCTCACTTGGCTACAAGGTTGCTACTAATCTCTTATCCTTTCATTTACAACTTATCAATTTGCATGAACAAATCAAAAACATTAATTAAAATAAAAAAATAACTTGTACTTTTTTTTTGGCTTCTATCATTTCCTTTCTTAAATAATCTTCCTAATCTGATGCAAAAATGATGCAGAGCATATACCAAATGAACTCACTTAACCTAATTTTTAAACTCGCTTCCTTTGACAAAGAGCTCTTAGTTCACTACCCAATAAGGATATCAAGGTTCACTATTTCATTTATAATTTTCTAGTCTATGCTCAATCTTATCATGGGTTTCATTATCCTTTCTATCCTTCTATCAACCCTATCCACACTATTTCAATCTTACTTTCTCCCTTTACACAATTCTACCTCCCCTTCACATTGTCTTTATAGCCTTTTTATAGTCATTAATGCATGGTAATAAAATATTAAAATCATTTAATGCAAACCAAAACTCAATTATTTTTTTTCATGATAAAATATACCTATGTTTCAAATTTTCAAACCCAACTCCTCTCCTAAGTACCCTTTCCTTGTTTAGACCTATTCATTTAGCCCTTTTCTAGGCCTAATGCACCTTCAACTTTCAAAATTCATACTTCCAAGTCCATACACCTTATTAAATCATAATAATTAGTTATGGCACAAGTAAATTAGTAATATTACAAATATTTGACCTTTTTGGATGGTTAGAACCTTAGATATGAGTTAAACCCTAGTTTAGGGTTTCTTGCTTACTTCTACCACCCAAGAACACTTAAATTACAATGTGGGTTTTTTATGGAGTTTAAAAGACTAAAAATAGGTTATTATGGTATATAACACATTTCCACACCTTTATCCATAGTTATATGTTCATGATCAATCCATTGTTACCCTTTTCATATCAAAAATGCTCTTGAAAGTGCTACTAAATGACTATTTAGAGGATTGTGTCATGGTTTACCATCTCATACTTAATTATTGATCGAGATAAAGAGTATATAAACATTAAATGGAATCATATACACTTAAAAAAAAATTCTATATTTTTTCAACACATTCCTCTTGATCATATCCTTCTAAAAGTCCAATGTACAATCTACTGTGACCATAAACAACTACAAGAAACAAGGTTTCTTTTCATAACTATCAACACCATATGAATTCCAACATCATATGAATTCTGAAATATATCTTGATAAATTTAATTTCAAATCACACACCACAAACTTACCCATTTTATAAATGTTTTCCTTCACCTTTCACTCTCAATATTTGAAACACAGTCTATACTTAAGGTAACTCACACAAAACAGAGGCTTGTTCATAAAAAAGTCTACATACTAGATGGTTTAAATAATATTCCTTGAAATATATAATCTTAAAAACTTATACTAAAATTAAATAATTTTAATTCCATCCACAAATTTCATCACATTACCAATCTGAAATCATAGTCTACCAACAAGTAGAATTCACAAGGACAAGGGTTGTGTGTATTCTCAAACCAAATTCCTTTTCCCTTTATATAATAGAAAAATTATTCACAAACTAATATCCATTAGTTTTCAATACTCTGTACAAAAACTATAAATATCATTCTTCCATTAAATGAAACATTTATAATGGTAGTAACATGAAAATTGACCTCAAAAGGGTTTGTATTCATTCAATATCAAAATAGGGGTTACAAACATCCCCTTTATGTATTCATACAAACTTAACAGTCCTCCTTCATTCCTATATTTTAATTGGATCTCATCTAAATAAAAAAAACAAACTCCAAGACTCCTAAAAAGAGGCACATGACTAAATCTTGCCCTTTTCCTACGTGGAGGTTACATGATACATAACATCATGTCTTTATTTTCACAATATGACATTTAAAATACTATGACATTGGATTTATGACATATATTAACATTATATAGGGTATACACCCCTAAAAAATATTTATTAAATCTTTTTCCACCTTCACACATTGCACAAAAGTTCTTAGAAAGGCTTCCCAATATCAAATTTTCAAATAGAACTTTTGGCGGGAAAATCACAATTCAAATTTCATGCACTACAAGACTATCTAAACTCCACATATGGACCTCTGATGACCTCTATAACCTATTAGACACATAATATACCAACTAAAAACAAAATTTGATCATTTTTGGGGTCCTCATAGGATTCCCTTGCATCATTATGTCTTTTCACTGGTTGAGTTTCCTCTATTGGTCATCAACTAAATTTGACCCTTGATCTATTTTTGGGAAAGATGTAATATTTCAAGTTTGTCATCCTTAATTTATTTTTAATGAATATTATTTTTCCTTACCTCATATTTTTTAAATATCACCTCATTATCAGACTTAGTTTATGTTTTTCCTCCCCATATACTTATATGATGTGTTCTTTTTATGCAAAATTGCTCACCGCACCCTGTGACCATGAATTTCTATTTTGGTTCCACTAACCTACGATAAAGATATCACACTCTAATACTATATTAAAAACATAAAAACAAAAAGAACCAATGCATTAATCAAAACCTTAAGCTATATGGTGTTACTCAACATCCACTCTTAATATTTCAGTGAGATCAGATAGAGATTACTAATAGCAAGGCTTAAGCTTGCAATCATTTACCCACCTAGAAAGAATGGTTCCTTATAGATCCCTTAACATAATTGTTCCTTTATATTATATTTCATGAATTATGTATGTCCATTTCTATCTATGTGAAATTTTATTGAAAATTCTCTAAATTTGTTATCATATAATAACACTACCTATTCTTGTTGAAACTTTTTGGTTTACAAGTTGTGATCATTCCATGATTTATAACTTTACATATTGACCTATTGAGTCCATTTCACTATATTTATAGTTTCTTCCATGTAGGTTGGATCCATCAGTCTTTCATGTAGAGTGTCATAATATCCTATTCACATGATCATTATAATTCATACACTAAGGACTATGTATTCCATGATTATTATTGCTTCAAGTCCATATAAAAACTAAAATGGGGTGAAACCTATTGCACATTTTTAGTTTTTTCTATACATAAATAGGATCATAAGAATACAATCATCCCAATCATCTCTTTGGACATTACATATCTTTATGATCATCTTACCAAAGACTTTGTTTGATGTTTCTGCTTGTCCATTTACTTATGGGTGATATTTTTTTATTTTATGGTGTGAGATCATAAACACCTCCAAATATTTTTTATGGTATTGTTAAGGAAATGTGTTATTTTGTCAATGATCATCTTGATTAGAAACTCAAATATGCTTATAATATTTTCATATAGAAACTTGGTTTCCTCTTTATCACTACAACTTGGTGTTTTAGTAGCTTCAACCCATTTAGTAAAATAGCTTGTTATAGCGATTATGTATCCTACATGATTATGATTGTTGGGTGGATTACCCCATTATTCAATTGGTTGCTCAACTAGCATAGGATTTAGTGGCATTGCATATCTCTAATTTGGTTTTCCCATTCTCTGACAAATATCACATCATGAAATAGGGTAGACCACCACAAACCACTTTGTATAATCCTTCTCATAGTTGATTTTCCTTTGAAACTTCCACATGTGATTCCTTTATATGCCTCTTTAATAATTTGAGATCATTCATGTTCTATAAATAAACTATGTAATACTTCATATTTTCCTGTTTTGTATAAAAAGCCATTGATAATGATGAAGGGAATAATCCATGTGATCAACTACTTTTTGTCCCTTTCTACATAGTGCATATGAAATAATCCTTATTATAGGAAATTTTTTATCTTCTATGTTTTCAATAATTATAGAGACTCAAAATAGATGTGCATCAGGGGATTCATTTTGAAAACTCGACTAATTCCTATCCATTACGTATTATGATCAAATGGTCTAGCCCAAAATTTTCTCTCCCATACATGATATTATTCCTACTAACATAGGCTTATTTACTAAGATCTTAAAACCTAGTGATCAATAAATAATTAAAAAGGTGTGTCTAAAATATAGTTCCTAAATTTTTATAGTGTGAACACCATTACTAGGTCTTCCCTTTCTATAGTCATATAATTATTTTCTATGGATAAGAGTTTTTGAGTTGTGAATTGAATGGGATGGTCCAATCCTCCATCTATTGGTTGTGTGAGAAAAATTTTACCATAATGCATGAGTCTTCAACATGAACATGAAAAGGTTTGTTCTAATTGGGAAAGACCAACATAAGAGTTCTTCCAATATCTACTTGAGATCTACAAACACTACTTGTAAATCTTTGGTAAATTCAAATATGGTATCTTTGTGCAGTAGATTTTCCATAGGTGAAGATATAGCTACATAGTCCTTTATTAATTTTTTATAGTAGCATGTATGCCCTAAAAAATTATTGCACATATTTTAAATTTGTAGGAGGTGGCATGCCAACAATTACTATGATTTTAGATTGGTCCACTAAATCCCATCACTACATACTATATGCCCCAATAGAACACCAAATGATGTGAAAAATAAACACTTGTTGAGGTTTAATGTAATGCACAAAACTCAACACTATTCTATCATAAGTCATAGCTTATACAAATTCTCTTTTAATAAAGAAAAGACAGCCCAATAATAAAATCATGGATAAAATATTTAAAGGAAGTGACCACATCCCAAGGGAACACAATTGGAGCATTATTCAATATAAAAAAAATTACTTTGTATGTAAAATATCCACATTCTATTGTAAATGTGGTTTTGACTTGATACTCTACTATAATTTAAATATGATGATAACTATAGAATCCATTCATAAAATAATACACTTTATGTCATGCGATTGAATCCTAGATTTCATATGTGAATGGAATTATAAATGGATCATTTATACATGCATCATTTAGTGTACAATAATCCTTATGCACTCTAATTTCCCTAGAATTCTTAGGTTGAACCACCATTGTGCTAACCCAGTCTACCTTTTCCATTAGATATATAATGTTTATGTCTTACATCTAATCCAATTCAACTTTTACTTTCATTTTCATGTTAGGATTTAACCTATATGGGTACTTATTAACATGCCTTATACACTCTTTTATCTCTATATGCATTCTACCCAGGTAAGGGTCCACTCCTTTCACTTACATGAAATTAGTTGGAAACACATCATGGTAATCTTGTAGAAGTCACAATCCCTCATAAACCTCATTTTGTGCCTAGTAGTTGCCCAAAGTCACAAGTTTAGTGCAAACTCTATTATAATATTTACCACCAATTTATTTAATGGTCCCTAATATATTTTATTGGAGCCACTTGGAATGGAATCTTACACCATCCTTTGGCCTTATTTCTCTTGAATATGTAGATTTTTTAGCTACTAATCTTTATTTTGTTTTGTAACTTTGACTTTGGATTCTTCCACTTCTCACTCTAGCTAAAAGAATCATTTCAAATCCAAGTCTTTGTCATTATCATTAGATTCTACCTATTCCTCCTCATCTAGTATTCGATTACAAGGTTGTATCATAATATTTACCTCTATTTTTTTCCTTATAGGTTTTGAGAGCTACGCTCAAGTCCTTGGTTTCTTCCTCCTAAAAAGTGGAGTTTAGTATACTACTAGGATATTTTGTTCAGCCATGACCCAAGAAGATATTCAACCTCTGCAGAGTTTGGTGTACCACTAAGGTATCATCCTCAAAAACAAAGGTATACATAAAATATTATACTCCACCCTTCTTGAAAAAATGGTCAGTGTTCTTGGATGATATTTATGATTTAAAATTGCGCTTGAAATAATTTGCAAGCCTCATCCCATTATAACTAGTTTTTTCTATGTGTTTCCCACCAAGTTGTAAAAGTTACCTTCAGTGCATAGTTTAGTGCACTCATTATCTAGTCTATATTTGGTACACATTTTTCTAACCTAAATTTGAATGGATACAAATTGTCAATTTAAAAATATTAAGATAGTTGGCACTCTTTAGAAAAAACCATATGCATTGGATGTACCTTATGATATCCTCTTACCCAATTCAAAATATGGGTATCAAAATTTCCACTAATTAAGATGATGCTTCTCAGGGTAGAGGGCATTATGTTATAGGTTTAATATAGTAAATATATGTCACACTTACATTGTATAAGAGATCTACTTCAAATATTATTAGGGATTGCACAGAGGGTTATTTACATTAATCGATCTAGAACGACAACACTTTTGTCTTTGTTATTATAGGTCATATATAGGATATTTGGTTGGTGAATTTATTGTTGATTTTCCTATTTTGGTTAAAAATATTGGTACTTTGTATCTCATAGTGTGTTTTACTTGTGCTTTATACCCACCTTAAACCAATTGCTATCTCCATAAGCATAAGATGAATCTAGTTTTTTGGGGATGATATATGGTTATGTTTAGCTTTTTAGGGGTATACAATAATTTTATCACTTTGGTGTGCTTCCAACTAATTCACACTACATTAATGGTCATATATCCACTATAAGCCTTTTTTAACAAATCAACATAGGCTAATGCATTTGTATTCATTTCAATTACTTCAAAATATGCTCACATGCTCAAGTTTACAACTTTGATCTCCGTATATTTAAGATGACCAATAGGTTCTACCTTGTCATAGTTTACAAGGCTTAGCATTAATGGGCTATAATTGAGCCTTGGTAATCCAATAGTTTCCCATATAGATCAATGGATCTTATTACTATGATTCCAAATTTGAACATAGCATTTGGTACTTCATACCCTACCAACTCAATATCCATATGGGATTGAACATCTTGGGCTTATTAGTTTTCACGTACCATATTACCTTGTTAATGTGTTGCTAACCCCTTTTATGTGCACTCCAACAAGTTATAAAAATGGTTTGTAACACTATACGATATGTCTTAATTTAATAGAGTATTTATGAGTTTAAGAAGATTAGTAAATTAAGTAAATAATCCATTATGTCTCATGATTTAGACAAATTGCCCATATATCTATGGAACAATAAATATAGTATCACCTTCTGACCTAGCCTATTATTGAATGTTTTTTTAAACCTAAGATAATTAGTATATCAACTCCTTTCTATCATAGGGTATATATATTTATCTTGTGGTACATTATTTATTTATCTTTCCTAATACCTCAATAATGGAAGTAATCCTTATTCTGCATATTATTGTCACATGACTACCTATATAAACACAGGATCCTTATGGTGAGAATTGTTCAAATTCACCTTTTGTACAGGCTTTTCTCTCCTCTACTTTTCCAATGTTGTTAAATCCTCAATGTGGTGTTATTATTAAACTCTAAAATAAACACAATACATTTGCCTCTGATGATTAGTGGTAAGATTTCATACAAAGTGATTATACTCCCCATTTAAATAACAAACAATTGGTTGTCATGCATATCATTCACATTGGTTTTGATTAACACCCTGGTATCCACCTCAATAGCCTCTATTATATCTATCTTATTTTTTTGGTAACCCCATCTTAACTACAATTATCCCTCATATAATCCTTACCTTTGAGGAAAACACCAACATTTTTTAATCCATAATATCCCCCATAAATTATTCAAGAGAATACGGAGTCCACCCTAAATTTTTTTTGTTGAGGTGACACAGAGTTCCATGTTTGTTGATACTATGGAGATTAGGGAGTTCATCCCACCTAGTAATGAGGATATGGAGGATCATATGGTGTCTGGCCTATGATAGCCTATGGTTGATACTAAGGTGAGGTTGGCACCCATTCTATAATACCTTACATCACTAAAGTCATGTCTATATTAGGGTTAGGGATTTGTTCTTTTAGAGGGAACTTATTGTGCTAGAAATACAAATACATTCTTGGTGATATGTTCCTTGAGTTCCTAAATTACTTAAAAATTAGTATCATCATGATTGTGTGACTTGAAAAATTTATAGTACATAGTCTAAGGTTTTTGAATGTATTGTTTTAACAAATGAGATTTTGTATTCACATTCCCTACTACATGGTAGATTTAGCATAATTTAGTTTTAACTTTTGGGTAGGTGTTTTGATGGTGTCCCTCTTTTCCACATCACATGTACTAGAGACCTATCTTGGGCCTATTACTTTCATGAAGCTCTTCCATATTATGTAAAAAAACATTAATATTTGTATTTGTCTTCATATTGAATTATGGGATTTATCCATAATCCTCTATTATATATACATGGAACATAATTTCTCAATCATTTGCCTCATTATTAAACTATGTCTAATTAATGCCAAACTAGATTCAAGGTCATAGGCCTCTACAAACCATGTGGCCTTATCTTTATTTCTAAATAGTAAGTGTACCTTATTCATTACATCAAAAAATCTATGATCATAATCATACACTAATTTTCTTGATTTTTATCAAATATCTTTCATCTATTGGATCATTTAGCTTGAACACTTATTTAGTTTGAATTCACCTATCAACTAGTCTTTGGCATTGTTAAATCTTAATTTAGTATCATCCCTTTTTTAGATAAACTCTAAAACTCATAATATTAAAGGTCCTATGATCTCACACTTTTTTTCATCACATCCAATTACATTTTTGATGTGCCATTTAATCTCATAACTTAGCAGATATTGCTCAATTTTGTTAGATTCATCATATGGTATCACTATGACAAAAAATCCTAGATTTAGATCTATACCTATAGTGGTAACACTTGAAACTAGTGGTGGTGGTTGTATCAACTTGGGAAACATCCTAATATTTTATGAAACTTAATATTCTACTACAATCAATTCTTCTTATCCAAAAACTTATTGGTGCCTGCACTATACTTCCCAATCTTATCTATAAATGAGTAAAACTAGGTCCTATCTCTATTAATGTCTACATTTTTTTCTTATTTTGATGATAAATTAGAAATATAGGATTTGTACCATTGAATTCAATGATCCATGTCTGTGACTTCTATTTAACTAAAACTTGAACCTACTTTAATATTGTGACTTAGCATAACTTATTCAAAATATTGATCCCATTATTAAAACAATATCCTTCCTTATAGATATAATTTAAAAATACCTTCTAACCACTCTGCTCACTCGTATTCTACCTTTCCACTTTCTTCCATTTCCTCAACATATCTATATATCTTTTCTCTCTCATTTGTGCCTTCTCTTATCTCAAGCTTGTCCTTTCCTTATCCTCATCTTCTCCATCTTTTCTTGCTCTCCTATGAGATCCCATTCATTTACTATCTTCTACATTATCTACTCTACTTCTTCTCATAGATATATTAGGATTATTATGTTTATTTCATGTTCACTTCAATTGTATGCATCCTTCATCTTCTAGGTAAAAGTTTAATATTTCCTTATTATTTCCTAATTATTCACTTCATTATCACACACATCCTCCTAATGCTCAAAATGACTACTCCATATTGGTAGGGATAGGCACCATGGCCTTTTCTAAAACCAATTTTTTTTTCAGAAGTAGGTAATCACTATAAAAACTTGTTCCTCTCACAAACAAGTCATGCATAGCCTCAAATTCAATATATCCATATACAACAAATTTAGTGATGTATCTATCAATGGTAGCATTTACATAATTATCTATGGCATGAGTCCAATCAGTATCCAACTTCCACAAGTTCTCTAGTCTCTCTTCCATCCAAACTAATAACTTAATTTTTCTTGGATGAAAATATTAGTATTCAAGTCTTCATAACCATGTAACTATTAATCCAATAAATTTACACCATAGATTTCATATATTTCATCATATATGTGCTCATGAATAACTTCTTCTTCAAAATGTCCTATTTTTTATTCTTCTTTTGAAAAATTGTGAATTTATTCATCGAGTCATCACTTCAAATATCTCTATCATTGTAGCCATCGCAACATGTTTTAATCTTCCATGCTTACCACACCATTGTTAACATAGGTTCTCAAAAAAACCATTAGAACATGATAATAAGGGATAAATGTGTGAAACATAATACAAAAACAAAAAATAAGGACTCACAAAAATACCTACATTAATCTAAGCACAAATATAATAGGAATTATCATGATTCATAGATATAATCAGCTCAAAATTGTAAGTGTTTTCATAACCAACATATTACAATAACTCATAACATATTGATGCAAGGAACATAAAAGAAAACCATTTCTAAATATGTATATTGATCTCAATATTGTGGAACCCTTTTTCAATAAATTTTAGTGGTATTTATATATCTTCCTAAATAATTTATCACTTCACATTCTAATCTTTTACTAAAACTTAAACAAAGACTCTTCGCATTGTAAAGACTTTTGATATACAATGAGAGTTGCATGCATTCCAAAATAATGTACTACATACAAAATGGTTTTAAATTCACACTTTTCATACAATTATACATTGTAATTTTTTTCCCCTATTCTAATACCAACAAAGTTATAACTAAATTTTAATTAAATTAAAATAAGGTTACTTTTACTTTATTACAGTTAATTACTTTATAATTTTAAGGCTTTATAACAATAAGTTCATAAAGTGAAAGTTAAAAATACTTGAGAATATTTTAATAAGACTAATAATTATCATGGGTGGGGTCCCACTAGACACTTGAGTGCTTACATAAACACTAAATACTTTTCATGAAACTAAACTAACACATTGATTAACCTAAGCAATCAAACAATATGCATATTGATTTCATTTTCAAATCCACTACCAAGTCAAACCTTGAACTTTAATGATGATCATATAATTTCTTATAAACATGTTTATTATTTACATATTCCACATGAATATTGATAATTTAATCAAGATATCCTCAAACAATAGTTAATATACCTCAGAACTGAAAGAAAGCAAAACAAACATATTGCCCTTACTTTGCCAAATGCCATTGTATTATTTTAATATTAGGATAAAATAAACTAAGTTTAGTTCATTTTTTCTCATCTTAGTCAAATAATTCTAAATAATTTATGATTATATAATCACCAATTTATGAAAATGCAAATTTCTCAAACAAGCTTTTCATTATCTTAAAAATCATCTCAACTATAAAAACAAAGAACAAAAGTTTCTATACAATCCTGAGTAAAAGATTTTTAATCACCATTAACCATGAATAAATTTGGATCAAAAAATTCCAAGTTCACACCACATTTTCTTGTTTTCATCAATAACCAAGCTAATATGCATGATTACTTAGTAAGAAACAAGTTTTAAAAAATTACCTCTAATGAGGAAAAACAAGAGTTACAAGAGCCTCCAATAATTCAAATAATTATAAAATAAATTAATTACCCCCTTTCTTAAAAAACCACAAATATATTTCACTCCATTATTCCATTTTTTGATGCATAACCATAAAATTATGAGTTCAAAAACTATTCTTCAAAGATTTCCATATCATACTATAATGTTATAACATGCCTAAAAAATGAGAATTATTTAGCCTTAAGCTTTCACTCAAAAAAAATGCCTTGACTGAATAATATGATAAATAACAACCTAAGTAAAAATAGAAAAAATGTCATTTTGTTAAAAATTGTCATTTTTGTACAATTTATATCTAGGTTAAAATTGGCATCTAAATGCTCATCATACTACCTTATTTATGGTTTACAGTGATGTTCATTTGGACGTCAAATTAAACACAATAATTTTTTTTAAATTTGATCAAAATAAAATTTGGTCATAATAGAAATCATTTTAGCATGAGGAAAATGACACAAGACTTAGTGTTTTTTAGATCTAATTTTTTTGATAGTATGACCAGTAAACCAACCAATACACCATATCAACTCAAAAATGTGCATTAAGCTCTTTATCTATACTTTAAAATGACTCATTCAATCACCTCTCTCATTATTCATTTTCATGCATAACCATCAAAAACTTATAAAATAGTTGATTGGAAGTAATATATTCATTATCCTTTTCATTTGAAACAACAAAAAATGTTTATATTTTTCAATATTTTCACACATGCAAGCCAACTTTATGCACAACTACCATAGATCATTGAGAAATTGGAAATGGTACATTCTACTATATAACATTTGAGTAAAAAAATCCATTATCAATGAATTTCATACAAACTTACAAAACTATAAACTATTGTTATTATTTTCAAACTACTTTATCTTAAAATGCAACAACAAATATTTCATACTTTGTTGATAAAAAGAATGTTCCCCTAAATAATTTGTTGATAAAAACAACTTACCCTAATTTGAGACCATCCAAAATATTTAGGAATCATCTTAATATAATTTCACTTCCACAAAGGGATTTTGAGAACAAAGTAAATTGAAAATAAGACTTGAAAATGAAATAAAGTCTTACAAACCCTATTTATTAAGTGTCCATTAAATGTGGCATGTTTGATTCATGCATCATAAATGACAAAAGTGACAAGTCCCCAAAAAAAAAAAAAAAATAGACTTCACTTTGCACACCAAAATGACTTTGAAATTACTTATTACCAATGTCCACATTCACATTAAGCTATGATATTCAAAGGTTAATGAAATGTTCAAAGAATATTATTTATACTTTGAATGTGAATGTTTATCTCCTTCAATACATTCTCATTTCCTCTCAAAATTAAACCACTATATTTCCATACCAAACTTTGGTAGCATAATTTTTCATGGCTAACCACATATATGATAGAAATAGACTTGAAACGCCATGTCTTCTTCTCATATAGACTTTTCATCTTCTATTCTTACCATCAACATAAACATTTAATTATCTGAAATGTGTTAATTTAGGATTCAAACCATATTTTGATTGAAATGAGCTTCTCAAACTTAAACCAATTTTAATGAAATCAAAAATTAAAATTTACAAAATTCCTCCTACACTCTCCAATTTATGATATCTCACTAAAATTTATAAAACTGCTTAAAGAATGAACTAGTTTTGAATTATCCCAACCACCATAAAATTAAAATCAAATGACTACATAATTCTTTTTCATTCAAAAGCATGATAATTATCAAATGAAAAAATACTCTCCAATTTAAATTAGTTTGTCTTCGAACAAGGCACACAACACCAAAAATTACAAAGATATTACATTAATCTGATTGTGACATAAATTAATAAAATATGATAGTTGTGATAATTAATAAAAGTAATAGATCAAAATAATATAAATAAATGTATAATTTGTAACACATGACATATGATAAAATTATTACAATATAATAGATGTTTTACAAATTGTCAAATTTTTGGTAGGATGCAAATTTCCATAATAACAACTCCCTTTATGTTTTTTCCTATAGGTAAGGATATTTTTAGGAGTCCCAATTGTTTTATTACCATGTTTATATAATGCTCCTTTCTTACCATGTCACTGTGTGTGCTAAGTCATTAGAATGGGTTAAGACTCATGATACTTATTTGAGGCCTAATGTTAAGTCATGTAAGAAAGGGGAGGAGATAGATTGTTGCATCAACACATTGATTATTTCCCCTTTGAGCATGGAAAACTTGGAATGTCACTATTGGAACTTAAATAAAGGTTGTGTTAAGCCATTATATAGTCATTTCAGTTTTAAGGGGGAGATTAACTTCATCCCTATTGTTAACATTATTGTTGAATTAAGTAATGGTAATTATGATTGTAGGAGGAAGGTAGGAATCAATAGGACAAAAGTTAAGATGATACACTAATAGATTATCAGAAACCAACCCCAACCCAAATTAGGATCCCCTTAAACAAGGATCTTTGGTCAATGATAGGTAGTGTAAGTGAATTAAAGAATGAAGTGTCACAGTTTAAAGAGGAATCAAGGTATATGAAGGGTGGAAATAATTCTCTATATGAGGCCTTGATGAAGGTGTTGTGTTTAAGTAAAGTGATTATCAAAAATTGTGATACAATTATCACTATGCTTCAATAAGGGATAAAAAATAAGAAAGTGAGTTATAATTAGATTAGATCAAGCAATAGAATAAACATTTAAGGTAAAGGCAAAACACATAGAGGATAAGAACTTGGATTTAAAAAATAGTAAAGAGAACCTCCAATTTATATCTAAATAATAAGAAGCATATAAAATTCTAAGTGACTCTATTTCACCTTAGTATTTTGTGTTATGTTGTATCTTTATTGCTAGTTTGTTGTAGCTAGTATTTGTGTTATTGGTTGCTAGTATTTTCTCAACATGGACTTTAGACTACCTTATTTTGTATTTTATTTAATTTATTTGGATTTTATTGTCATATATTTAGTTCTTAGGATGTATAAGGGTTTTGGAACCTTTCAAAAACCCACTTTTGCCTTGTATCAGACACACACACACACACATATAATTTATTAATTTTTAAAATATAATAAAAGTATTTTTAATTAAAAATATTTATATTATAATTATTTTTGTTATTTTTTAGTAATTTATCACCACTAAAATTGGATCATTAAATTTGGTATAGTTGCAGGGATGAGGTTTTTTATGAGGTAAATCCCTAACCCAAAAGCTTCTAACTCACTCACTCACTCATAATGTTTTAAACTCAAAGGGTTATTTTTATAAAATGTAAATAACATATTACAATAGTTTCATATTTCACAAGTTATAGGTTGCACTCTACCAAAAGATGTAAATGCAAGCTTCTCATAATCCTTTCCCACTCACTCATTCTCATTTTTTTTGGGCTTATGGATGAAGAATACATCCTAGATTTTGGTCTTCATAAAAATTTCAAAATATTCAACATACTTCTTCCTTTCTCCACATGCCTTTATAATATCCTTCCCAAGTGATCCATGTCACATTGGATCTATGTAAAACCTTGAAATTTTCCATCCATCCCAAAGATGATTTTGTGTTATTCACTTTATCTTGGATGAAAGACATTTATTTCTTATGATCCATCTCAAAGATTTGAAAAGTTAGCATTTATATATTATATCTTTACAAAAATGTTTCTATGTGTGCACACTCCAAATCCCTATGCATCTAGACTTCCACATAACCATTTGTATTTATATCATGCACATAAGTTTGGTGTATTCATGCCTTAGTGTATTTATTTCCTTTCCCTTTCCCTTGCATTAAATAACATCCATGTATGTTGAAAAGCATGAATCATGTAAAGCCAAACCTTTATACATCTTCTATGAGTGATAAAATCCTACTTATTTCTCTAATGAATGTCATATACATGACAAACAACCTTACACTTAGAATATTTGTGCAAACCTTGAATTAGCTTAGAAACTTATTGAAATATCATGGCCAACTCCAACATCATTAGAAATCATTCCACTTCACTTATATGCACTACCCATGTGCAACCCTTAAACCCAAACAATAATGTACCTACATGCAATGCACACCATCTTGTAAATGTATATATAAAATTGCTTAGCTATTTATTTTGATGTAATATTGTATAAATATAGGGATTTTCCTAGATCAAACACACCAAGTAACTAAAAAAATTATGAGGCTCTACTCATTGTTGGTTAAAATATTCAATATCATGGCCATAATGACCAATCTCTACAATATTCAACTAATTATAATCCTCTAATATGCAATTCTTACATTACACCATGTTTTTATTTTAGTATTTTCCTTACACCTTTAAAAATATTAGAGTCAAAAATGGCCTCTTTTTCATCTTTTTCCTTCTCAAGTATTTTCTCTCTCCAATAAATCAATTGAGATCTTTATTATCCTTCCTCATCAACACTTTTTCACTCATGGAACTAATATAAATATATAAAATTGAATAATAGAGATATGCACACGTCTTCCTAGACCTCAATCTCATGCATTTGCTAAAAAAACTTCCTCGACACCTTGCATGGTCATATTTTCTTCCATTTCAACTTGGTATATGTTTTAGATGGGATCTTATCTTTGTGCAAATGCAATAGTACTAACTCTCTAACCTCAAATTCCTTGTTTTAACATTTTATATATGTGAACTTCTTATAATGTTGAATTCTCTAATCTAACTTATTTTTCACTAGTTGGTGTATATAGCAGATATACTCTACATAATATTATGATTATGTGCTCCTTCGATGAATTTATTTGATTTCTCTCAACTATGTAACTCCTCTTGGGATGTTTCCCCACATGATTAATAAATGTGTTCTTCATGTTATTTTTTTCACTAAATCATTATAAGAAAATTTTGCTTGTACTAATATCAAGTCCCATTACTTTAGCTTATCTCCAAACATAGATCTAAAAAAAATCCAAGGCTTATGTTCATAACCTCTATATATCCCTTTGTGTGTAGATGGTATGTTGAACTAAAATTCAATGTTTTACCCAATTTCTTCCATAAGCTCCTCCAAAAAAGACATACAAATTTTGTATCTCTATCTGTCACTATGTTGTGTGATAACCCATATAGCCTCACCACTTATCTCAAGAATAAATTAGTAATGTTGTTTGCATCACTTGTAGTATTACATGAAATGAGGTCTTCCATATTTGAAAATTTATCCACAACCACAAAGATATAATCATTTCCTTTCACCATTATGGGTATTTTAAGCATAAAATATATGTTATCATCATCCAATGGTATCTATGGATTAGGTATTGGTTTATATATTACTACATTCTAACATCTTCCCTTTTCTAAATATAAAACTCTACATTCTTATATAATTTTTACCCATCCACACTCATATTTTTCCAAAACTAAGTCTCGTATAACTATGCATATGTCTTGTCACTCCAAAAATGACATGACCCTCCTTTATCAAATCCTTGTGTGTAGAACCTCTAGGTATGCATATTTGTTTCCTTCTATAAAAAAATCCACGTATGAAATATTCCAACCATGATTATTTATCTACACTTAGTGGTTTTATGCATGCATTCAATGCATTTCTAATTTATTTGTCTTCTACATGTAACTCCTACATAAAATACAATCCAATGAGCTTCACATACATATTATTCAATAAGATACACCTTCCACTCATCATGTCTACAAGTATATTTAATTTCTATTTTATGTTTCAACACAAAGGATTAGACTTGTAGAAATTCAATCAATTTCATATGTCTTTGATTCAAATTCCATTGACTGTTGATGAATTGCAATGTTTGGTGATATGTGTACAAAACAAACTCTTTTATCAATAAGTAGTGTCTCCATGTCTTGAGTGATTACACTATGGCATATATATATTGGTCATAAACTAATTACTTCATCTTAATATCATTCATATTATCACTATAGTAATCTATTAGCATACCTTATTGAATCAACACTACTTCTATTGATTTTCCACTCACATCAAAATCAACCTAAAATATATTTATCAAATTAGGAAATACCAAACCTATTTGTTCATGTGATTTCTTCTTCAAAGTTTAGAATATAATATCTATTTATGTTATCCAAGCAATATCTTTTATATCACCTCTCATCACCTTGGTGATTTCTGTGCACATCTCATTGAATTTTTGAATAAACATTCTATGAAAACTTATTAAGTTTTTAAAGCTCCATGATTGAAACATGCTCATAGGTGATGGTAATTTGATGATAAATGTTTCATATTTGGATCCATCATCATACCTTCTTGGGAAATCAAAAAATTTAAGTGTGATAACTCTTTCTTCATGAAGCTAAATTTCTTCACATTTATTAGAAAGTTTTATTCTTCAGGGAATTAAAACACTCACCTCAAATGCATCAAGTGGTATTCATTTGTCTTACTAAAAATCAATATGGCATCCAAACATATCATAGTATTATTATGTAGAAAATTTTATAGGACATCATTCATGAGTCTCATGAATGCACTTGGTGTATTAGACCTAAATAACATGAATAACCATTCATACAATCCCTCTTAAATTTTGAACAAAATATTCCATTCATCACTTTTCATGATGAAAATTAAGTGATATCCACTCTTAAAGTCTATCTTTGTGAATTATTATGATCCACTCAAATAACCCATCAAGTCATCCATGTGAGGAAATGAAAATTTCTACTTGATAATGATCTTTTTAATGGATATTGAGTGTGATCCATTTTCCATTCACTTCCCTTCTTTGGTGGCAATATAATTTGATGATAAATGCTTCATATTTGGATCCATTCTCATACCTTCTTAGGAAATCACAAAATTCAAGTGCGATAACTCTTTCTTCATGAAGCTAAATTTCTTCAAATTTATTATCAAGTTTTATTCTTAAGGCCATTAAAACACTCACCTCAAATGAATTAAGTGTATTCATTTGTCTTACTAAAAATAAATATGGCATCCAAACATATCATAGTAGTTTTAAGTAGAAAAATTTATAGGACTTCATTCATGAGTCTCATGAATGTACTTGGTGTATTAAACCTAAACAACATGAACAACCATTCATACAATCCCTCTTAAATTTTGAACACAATCTTCCATTCATCACTTTTCATGATGAAAATTAAGTGATATCCACTCTTAAAGTCTATCTTTGTGAAGTATTATGATCTACTCAAATAACCCATCAAGTCATCCATGTGAGGAAATGAAAATTTCTACTTGATAGTGATCTTTTTAATGGATATTGAGTGTGATCCATTTTACATTCACTTCCCTTCTTTGGTGATAATACTAATATAACTGTCCATTGTCTTAGATTTTATTTTATCAACCCCTTAGCTAATTGATCTTGTACTTTTCTCTTCTCATCTTAATTTTTTTTAGGTTTTAACCTATTCACCTCTTTTCCTGGCAAACTTAATTATGGAATCATATCCATGTGATGACTAATAATTTGCATGAGGGGTAGCCCATCTATCAAATCACTTGATATGATCTCTACAAACTCACTCAATACTCCATTCACTTATTGTAAAAGGTATTCATATTATCCTACACTTATAACTTGTGATTTGTTAGTAGATGTTCTTGAAAACCCATCAGACCATGCTAATACAGGGATAGCTATTTGATAAATGACAAAAGAATATAAAAAACTAAATTTTAGATTGAACTCATCCATTAATTGAATAAAATATGAATGGATATATAGAAGATGTAGGCTTATTAGATATAAAACATTTAATAGAATCTACATGACTAAAATATTTGGAAAATAAAGCATCATTGTACATAGAAAAACCATAAAAGACATATAGAGAAAACCATTTCAAAATTATATACTAATCTCTATCACATTATAACCATTTCAAAATATAACTAATCACTATTTATATATTTTTACAAAGTGATTTCATTTCATATTCCAACCTTTTGTTACATCCGAAGGAAAGACTATTTCCATTTTAAAAACTAGTGTTATGCTTACAAGAGCCAAATATATACAAAAATAAATAAAAAACACATAATTAGTGTAAGTAACACACATTTCCACCTATTACACTCTATGATTTTATATCCCTATTCTACTCCCAACACTTTTTTGGACTTAAATAGTTGTCTCATCTAGAGGCAAAGTTGCATAACAAGTGCCCTGAGCTTGAAACTTGAAAATTTTGATTATGGTGAGGATTTGAACATGAAACAAGAGTTTTGGTTATCATTCAAGGTTTCATTTACCAATTTTCACCCCTTTTTTACCAATTGAATACCCTTTTAGGTTTTAACAAAGTGACGTTCTAGACTACTACCCTTGTAGGTTTTCAATAAACTAACTTCCCCAGGTGGCCACCCTTTATGGGTTTTCAACCAACTTGGCCCTAATTATAATGCTTAAGGCTATCCTATGGGAGTATACAAAAATTTATGAAAATCACTAAGTTTGAAGTGTGCACAGTACCTACTAAGTAGGTGGTGTCATTCTCTGAATTGGCTACACTAGATGTTGTTATGATGTTGATTTTGCTTAAGGTTTGGAAGAAGAAATCACTACTACATAATATGTTGGTGGAGGTTGTGGTTCCTGTTGGATCACTGGATGGGAACTTGTGATAATTTTACTCTAATGGATCCCCTATTAAATATGTTGAGGAAAAAATTGGGGTTCATCAATAAGTACGATAAAACTTTCAAGCTATGATAAATCTTGCTTGAACACTTTTTAGTCAGTGAGAACTTCCCACACCATAATGAGCAATGTGTGTAGTGGGACTTGGGTCACCATAAAATTTTGAATATCTTCATGTTCTATGATGGTTGTAAGTGCCCTATAATTTGACACTTTGACCTGGATATACTAGGAGAGTTCCTCCAACTGATTTACGTCCTTTGCATTTAAATTCTAGCAAATGTGTTACATAAAATCTCATTTTTCTAGGTCTATAGCATATGTATGGAATTATCACATGATTATATAAAAATTTTGATTAAATTTTCCATTAATGTAGAGGTATCTAAATGATCTTCCATCACAACATTGGCTTTATCTTCCCTATCAAACTCTAATTTGGCCTTAAATAATGAATTAATGAGTTAATGCTTCTAATTAAGCATGCCTTGGGTGATTTATATAGCTTGGACTATAGCCATATCCAAGACTTACTCATAATATTCAAACAGATCAAAAATTATCTATATTTCTACTTTGATGTTCTTCCTTTGACTATGAATGGATTGTAATTTATAGCTTTTGCATAGTAATCTAGACCTTTGATAGCTGTGATAAGAAGGTTGAGAATTGCTTTTGTTCTAACATGGCTTGGTCACCTAAGACTTGGGTGACTAACATAGGGCAAGTGTTATTTATGAAATGGTGTACATTAGTGAAGTGAAGGTATAGGTTTGTATTATCATCCTACAACTTCAAAACTTCTTACTCTAAGGCCAAGCCTTCTACGCTATTGATTCTTGAAAACTAGTTATGACTTTAATTTATTTAAACAACAAAAGTTGAAAAAAATCAATAGATTCTTCATGAAATATTGTAGCTAGAGCCATTTTGGAAGTTTTATCTTGGATAGGTGCCTTCTTGATCTATGTTATGGTAAGAGAAAAGGTTGTGCACCAGGTGGATGATGTAGGGACATTCCATAGCCATTAGCTTTTTATTTGAGGCTTGAGTTGAGAGACCTCCTCCTACACACCCCCTTGAGTAGATTATGAGCCTTGAGATATGGGTAAGGGATTTTGGGTCTTGATTATTTCCACCATCAAAGTGGTCTCCATTGTTTAATTTATTATAACTTCCTACTATGATGCATGCTCTACTTTTGCATTGGATTTTACTTTCACCTCAGCCTTAGCTTTAGCCTCCTCTTCAACATTAGCCTTATCTTTGGCATCTACTTCAACCTTGGATTTGGATTCCTCCTTATCCTTATCTTTGGCATCCACTTAAGCCTTGGCTTTGGCTTCTTGTTCAACCTTAGGTTTGGCTTCTATGTTAACCTTAACTTTTTCTTCCTTCTCTTTGGTCTACGTCATAGCTTTCTCCTCTTGGGTGAAAATAAATTCTTTGTAATTTTTCTCCTCTTGAGCCTTTGTGAGTGCCATTGCTTCATATTTATTTTGTTACATTTCATGTGTTTCTTGATTTTATTTTTCTTTCTACTTCCTTGCTACTTCTTCTTCTTTCTTTTTTCCCCTGCTTCTTCAAATCTTTTCATTTGAGCCTCATATTATTCAACTTTTTTTCATGCTCCTCTTTGGCTTGATACTTTCATTACTATTCTTCTCCAATATCCTTGGACTTTGATTCTTCCTTATTTTTCTTCTCTTTCACTTTCCACATCTTCTTATCAACATTTATTTTATACCTTTGCTTGCTAATCTTACTCCTTATCCACTTGTTCATGTGCTTCAACATCTATTTTATTAGGTTGTAGTATGATAATATCTTCAGTATATTCCATAGGAGTTGGTGAATCAAGCATTATAAATAATTGTGAATCTTCCAAAGAGGAAGATTTATTAATAATACCTCTTCATGACCTTATTCCTAAAATATGGAGGAGGATTGAGGGTTTTATTTGGCCTCTTCATATTTTTGACCATCTCTTGAGTTTGTTATTGAATTCCTTGTGCTTTTTGTGTTCCTACCTCCTCCATTGAATTTGTAAAGGACACCATCTTATCTTTGATTATTGTAGAGAGTCTAGGCACAAGATGGGTCTTTGTCATATGCACTAGGGTTAGAGGTGGACTTTTTTTGTCATAAGGTTTTTTTGTTATGCAGTAGAAGATTTTACAATGAGATACATCTGGAAAATCTCTACTTGAAAATGTTAGTGCATTACTTATTTTCCAACAATATATTCTATGATGGATGGAGGAGTTTGAGTTATATCAACCAATAAACCTTGTCTCACCTAGTTCTACACTTGGAAGGTGTGCACTACCTTCCAAAAAAAGAACTATTTTTCCTATTCTTACTCATAAACATCATTGTTAATATGATGCAAGATCATCTAGTAAGCAAAACACCATTTTTAGTTATTGAAGTGACATATACTAGTTAAGGGTCTCAAATAATCCATTTTGGGGTGTAGGTATGTGTTAAGGATTTTTTAGGATCCTTTTTTTGTCTTTAGAGTCATCTTGAGTCATCCGGAGTGTGTCTTGAATGTATTAGATTTTTCCCTCCAAAAGTGATAATTTAAAAATCAAATCCTTAGACCTAAGCCTAGAATGACCATAAAAATAGTAGGAAGTGAGTAGGTGAGAGAATGTTTGTCAAATGGTCTAAGTCACAAAAAGAGTGTTTGAGTATAAATTATTTCTAAGTCCTTAAGTATGATGAAAATTAAGATTCATGTTAAAAAGTGTAACTACCACTCACACGTTAAGTTGGTCATTATAAAAGAGTCTTGATGGTAACTAGAAAAACCAACATAAATGTTAAATGAAAAGGAAATTTTAATGGAAATGGAGAGAGTAGTTAGGATATTAGGAAGATGAGAAACCAATAAAATAATACTATATACTCTCTTAGAAGATGACTGGGTCCATGAATGGACTGAATATGTAATGAAGAATGATTAATTATATTAAAGAAGAGCTATTTTTTGTGTTTAATCTCACATGATAATTATATGGATTTTTATTGATTATATATTGCATTTGAAAATCCCTTGAGGCTATATATAGATCTCTTTGTGTGTGGTTACAATTTTGAGTAAAAGACTGTAGGTTATAGTCAAGCAAGAGAAGGATTTATTAGAGTTGATGAAGATTGGTATAACAAAGAACATTGTTTATTCATATATAGGTAAGTCCAAATTCAAGATAAGTTACATTTTATCAATTGATTCATTACAATAAGAAAAGACCTAAAATAAAAAAATTTGAAGATGAAACCCTGTTGTAGACTGTGATAGTCCAAGAACATGATGTTTGAATGTTTCTTGAAGTGTTTTGGTACCAAGAAGATCACTGTGCTTCTTGATATGATTTATATACAAAAAAATTTCATTATGGAAGGATATATGATTAATTTTTAATGTAAAATAATTAATAAATCTCCAATATATAGTCAAACAGAAGGGTGAACTCTGTTTACATAGTCAATAACCATGTTTGCACATTTAAATGTCAAAGAAGGAATATATGTGTTTGAGAAAGATAATGGGTATCGATTTAGTTAAGTATAATTACATTTTTAAGGAGGTCAAGTCTATATAATAACCCATTTGGATTTTGGAAACTCTTTAAAGTGTAAAAGACTAATAAAACCCTCACATAGTCCTATAAGAAGATAACAGAGTTCTATGCTTTTTTATTTATAAGCCATAAAAGATTGATAAAGTATTATTATCAATTGGATAAGGTGTATATTTTTATTATAGACCTTTTTAATGTCTTATATCTATTTCAAATGAGCTCAAATCAAAAATATTGCAATCTAACCCCTCTCGGCCTATACAGTCAACTAACAAGGGTTTGGAAACAAAATCTCCTATAACTTTAGTTATAACAATGGGAATTCCACAAAAATTTGTAATAAATCATGATTTTGTGTGTATATAAGTATTCAATAGGTTTTGTTTATGTACCATGTGGTCTGGTATAGATTTTATGACTAAGCAAATGCAAGGAGGGTTAGAAGGACTAATTGGCAAGGGGATTACAAAAGAAGTAGTATCTACATAGAGAGTTAGACTTTGAAAATTCATGTGAGGTAGTAAGAGGATATAGGGTTCCCAAATATGGGCTTAGATATTTTATAATACTTGCATAAGGTTCACACTAAGGATATTTGTGAAAAAAAAGGCTACAACGAATTGTCTAATTAATGAACTTGAGTTGTGTAGATGACTATTGGAGAGTGAATGAGAGGTTAAAATGGGTTAAGGAAAGTGTGTTGTGATCAAGAAAGATCATCCATGGTGTTAGATTGTGTTCATGAGATCAATAACAAGATTTAGTGTTTTAAGCCTTGAGAAGATTGACTAGAGCGAAGATAGTGAGTAAGTAAAAGGAAATGAATCAATGAATGGAATGAGTTGAGGGGATGCATGAGAGATTTATGAAGGGTATAATTATATAGAGAAAGGACTCAAATTTTCTTAGTAAATAGGGACAAATAAGTGGAGACTATTAAGCCTAGTGAGCAATTGAAAGACTATTGGTGAAGCTTGAAATTTGTGAACAAAGCAAAGCATCTTGAGTTGATTCAAGTAAGTTAGGATCTACATATGGTGAAATTAGTCTTTTATCATAATCCTCTACATCATTTTATATCATATAAAGGTAAGCTTTTGGTTAATTCTATTTTGAGTTAGTTATAAAATATTATTCATTTGAGATTGTCAAAGAATGTTAAGAGGATTTCATGAAGTGAAATTATATAAGTATTATGGGAAAAGAGTGTGGTACAGGTATGACCTATTGAGGTCAACATAGAGAAATAATATATTAGATGAGAGAGAAGCTAAATCCTTTAATTCTAATGTGAAGGACTTGAAACTAGTCAAAAGAGATCTAGAGAAGATAGAGTGGAAAGAGCATTGAAGCTCAAGAGTGAGAAAAGAGAAAGACTCCAAATGAGAGTCAAGGGAGATAATAAAGTCCTAGATAGAGGACTAGAGAAAGATAATAAGATCTAAGAGAGATATAAGCGGCAATTAAGTAAGCTTGCTAAGAGATAGGTCTAGATAAGGCCTAGAAAATGAAGAAAAAGGGAGAAGATGGATGTAGAAGAAGAAATGAAAGAGATGAGAAGAGAGTTGGGGTAGAATATTAAGAATATAGAGCTCATGGTGAATCTCATGAAGGATAAATAAAGACAAAGGCTTGGTTTTAATGTGAAAAAGAGGGTGAAGTGGCCAATAGAGATATTTATGAGAGATAAAAGGCATGAGATGAATGCCTTAAGGAAAGATAAGAATAAAGAGAGTATAGCCCATAGAGGTATGAGTGATGAAGAGGTTCCAAAACAGAAAGATGATAGAGAATTTGAGAAAAGAGTTATCATTAAGGAGAACATGGAAAGAGAAGTGTCAACACAAGTACTTAAGGGATAATACCAAAAAAAGAGGAGAATATCCAAGAAAGAGATATTCATGGAGATAATGTGGTCTCTTTTTTATTATTCTAACATAGAATTTGAGTGTGTGTATGTAGGTATAAAGCAAATTTTGATTAAGGTCAAGAATGAGACCTTAAAGTTTTTGAGAAATGAGTCAAGTACATCACCCATCAAGATGAATAAATTTGATAAGGAAAGAGGACAGGTTGAATAAAATAACATGATGAACATTGAACATTCTTAGCATGCTAAGGATGAGATATAAGAAGAATTTCATGATGCTTTGAAAATTATTGCAGCTGAAGCAAGAGTGGAAGTTCACAAGGTAGACATGAATGAAAACCATGAAGACATGAGAGAGAATATAACCAAACATTGATCCTTTAATGAGGTAAATGAATGGTTAGGTCTTGAATTTGATTGTGCATATGATAAGGAAGAAGCTATAATGAATATCAAAGTACAACCCTCAAGGAAAGTAAAATAGCATGGGTATCTATTGCCCAAGTGGCTCAATCAATCAATCGGTGAAATGAAAAAGGAAAACCTCAAGCAAGACGTCATTTAGGGCAAGAATTTAAATGGAAAATAAGGAGAAAAGAAACAAAGGGTAGGTTACATCAATTTTACATGAGAATTTATCAAGCAAAGAAGTATGAAGAAGATGAGGCAAGAAGAAATTTTTAGGCTAAGAATATGCAAGGCCAAAAATGGGTTGTGAAGAACATGGAAAAGGTACAAAATGATAGTCTCATAGGTACATTTCAAGATAGCATAAAAAAAGAGGCAAGTTGAAAACTCAAAGAGCAAGAAGACATAGTGGAACCAATCAAAGATAAAGAGATGATGTTATAGCTGAATAAGCTAATGAGGAAACAAGATGACGAGTGTGAAGAGACTAAGTGGTCTCAAGGTTTGATTTTTAATGTTATTTATGATGATGCATATGAAGGTATTTAAAAAAGTGAATATATTTTGCATAGATAAATAATTTCATTTATGTATAGTCTTGTGAAAAATTAAAATAAAGGTGAAGCACCTCATAGAGTGCTTAACAAAATTGATGTGCAACAGAAAAAGAAGATTGATTTGAATATCATGAGAGAGGGAGTCTAAGGACAGGTTATGGATAAATATCTCCAAGGAGATGAAGATTAATTTGAAGATCATATGAGATCAAAAAATTAGAAGTAAATGATGAGTTTTATGCTAAGAGATAGACAAAAATTGGAACAAGATGATAGAAGTAAGGTGTCAAATCAAGGAAGGTTGAGTATGGAGTCTAATGAGTTGATTCCACAAGTATGGAAAGATAATACAATAATTAAAGAAAAAAATATAGGTAAACATGATGATGAACTCAAGAATATGAGGGAGCATCATAGTGAATCACAAGGATTTAAGAAAGCAAAGCTACAACCAAGCAAACTAGAAAGCAAGCAATTAAAGCTTGAATAATTTAAAAAGGTAATCTATTCTATGGGTGAAGTTACATATGAGTTTTTTTATTGGTATTCATGATGATGGAAAGACAAGAATACACTATATTGTACCATGATGAAGGTGAATTGGTTAAGAAGTTTTTATTGCAAGATGAGCAAGCTCATATGAAGACACATCAAGAGATGAAGAGGTATAATGAAGAGGTAAAAAAAGAGAGACTTATTGAACAAGTGAAAAAGTTTGAGATGTATATGAGTCCATTAGAGCATAAATAATAAGGAACCAACATTAACATGGAGCAAAGATAACTAAGGAAGCAAGAACCAAGTGAGATTAATGAAGAAGAAACCCATAGAGAAAGAGAAAGAATGAAGATTGAGAACCATTAATTAGAAGTAGGGTATGATAAAGGACAAACTGAGTTACAAAAGGTATAAAATTTAAATAACAAATATTTTCATAAATTTCTACACCTCATATAAATAGAGGATGAGTTATTAAGAAAAATGGACAAGGCAAGGAAGTAGAAATACAAGAGTCTAATGAGGAGAAAGGAGCAATAAAGGAAGAACAATAGTAAGGTGAACATGAAAGATCCTCAAAGAATGATTGGAATGAAATAAATAATATGTAATCACTCAATTTTCTCCCTCTTATGGAGTATGATGTAGGAGCATTTAGTAAGCAAAATACCATTTTTAGTTGTTCAAGTGACATATGTTACTTAGGGGTCACAAATGATCCATTTCAGGGTGTAGGTGTGTGTGAGGGATCCTTTAGGATCTATTTGTTGTCTTTAGAGTCATCTTGAGACATCAGGTGTGTGTCTTGAATGTATTTGAGTTTTCCCTCCAAATGTGACAATTTAAAAATTCAAATCTTAGACCTAATCCTCGAAGGACCATAAGCATAGTAGGAAGTGAGTAGGTGAGAGATTGTTTTTAAAAGGGTCCAAGGAGTCATGAAAATATTTTTTTAATACATATTATGTCTAATTCCTTAAATATGATGAAAAACAAGAGTCATTTTAAAAAGTGTAACTACCACTCACACATTGAGTTGGCCATTATAAGAGAGTCTTGATGGTAACTACCAAAAATAACGTAGATGTTGCATGAGGAGGTTTTAAGGGAGGTAGAGAGAGTAGTTAGGAGAGTAGTTAAGGATTGAGAGATATCCAAAGGTGAGAGGAGGAGAAACCAAGAAAAGAAGATTGTATGCTATCCTAGAAGATGATTGAGTCCATGAATGGATTAAATATGTAATGATGAATGATTCATAGTAATAAAGAAGAGTTATTTTATTTTGTTTACTCTCACATGATAATTATATGTATTTTTATGAGCATGATGGATGAAGGTGAGCAGGAGGGCACGACAGGGCAGAAAGTAGGGCACAACTACAGGGAAGCACTTGGACTACATCAAGCATCCTAGGGAGTGCACAGCAGTGGGAAGGCTCCACTTTTACAAGGTTTAGGTTCTTTTGCTGCTCTTGAGCAACCAAGTATGTACATTCCCAAAGTCATGGCTGTCTAGAAAGATGCAAGGAGAGGCCCAAGCTAGTTATACCAATGGAAATGATTGCTGAAGACATTGAATACTATTCCAATCACTCCATGTACTATAAGTTTTTGGGGCTTAGGACATCACTGTTATTCCTAGAAGCATGGGTTCAGAGGACATGGGCACCAAAAGGAGATATGGATATTACATTACTAGCCAATAGCTATTTCATGGTCACTTTTACCTATATAATAGATTGTCAATGAGTTTTTACTGGAGGTCTTTACTTCCATAATCAAGTGGGACTGTTTATCAAGCCCTGGCATGCCAGTTTCATACCTTTAGAGGAACCACCAAATTGTGTCTCGGTGTGGGTGCGTCTGCCCCACTTTTCAGTGGAATGCTGCCGAGAAGACACTCTCTAATTGCTTGCATCCTTATTGGGAAGGCCAATAGGTTTCTCAATGTCACTCCTGGGGAAAAAGGTAATGACTTATGCTTACATTTGTGTTGAAATTGATCTTAGTAAGCCATTACCAGATGCTATTGAAATGAGTGCAGGCCCTTTTTCATGGGTACACTAGCTAGATTATGAAACCCTCCCTTTCGATTGTCATCTATGTCATGCTTATGGGCATTTACAGTGATGGTGTTCCACCTCAAAATCCACTACACCTCAGCCAGCTCAATCTACTCACACTCCTTTTGCTACTGACAAGTAAAGGGGTTCGATTCCAGGTGAGATGCTTGAAACTGATGGTTTTATGCCAGTTAAAGGTTGATATAGAAATAGAGACCAAAAATGGTCCTTGAAGGAAAGATAATTAGATGACTCGCTTAATAGATTTGAAATATTCGATGACCTTAATTAGTAGGAGGTGAATCCTGGGTTGATGATTTTGGACCAGGGGAATGAGGGACCAGCTCAAGAGACCAATGCTTTAGGGGCTTTAATTGAAACACAGGATGCTAGAGATTGTCATATGGATATGGACCAGTAGCCAATAATTTTAGAATGAATGACTTCCTCAGTTGTTCCCCTTAAAGAAGATAGAAATATGCCCCTTACCAGGAAAATTGGGGACCCAGGGGTAGAAAGAAGTAGTAAATCTTCTCTTCATCTTAGACTTCTACAAAAAGACCTTAAGAAAGGAGGGGGAGAGAAATCTGGCAAGCCTAGCAGAAAAAAGGACCAGGAAAAGATCAACCTAATGGGAGAGACTTTGGTGGAGTCAAGGTCAATAAAGACTCTGGATGCACACTTTTTGAGCCCTCTAAATTGATTATAATATCTTGGAATGTAAGGGGTTTAAACAATAGCCCCAGACAAAATGATGTTCACAACTTGATTAAAATTCATAGGTCAGATGTCCTTTTCTTACAGGAGACTAAGCTTTCAATTGAAGACATGTCCAGACTTATGCCTAAGTTATGGTGGCAAGGAGAATGTCAATGCATTGGTGCTACCAGATACTCAGGAGGGCTAGCTTGTCTGTGGAACCCATGAAAGATTGGCCTCATAGGCTAGCTAACTTCTAAGTACTCCATGACTAGGATTGCTTCTAGCTTTGAGATGGGGGAAGTCATTCTCTTCTCCAATATCTATGCTCCCAATGATTGGTGGGGTAAAAACTCCTTATGGGGCCACATAAGTTTTATCCGTAGCCTGGCCCCCTTCCACCCTTGGATTATGGCAGGTGATTTTAATGCTATTCTTGATTTGACTGAAAAGAGTGGTGGCACATCAAGGCTAGACCCATCGACTTTACTAATGTGCAACTACATTGAAATTTTGAATTTAGTTGACGTCAGGCCCAATAATGGATAGTTTACCTAGAACAACTGTAGGAGTGGGAAACATTACATTGCTAAGAGACTTGACCATTTTCTGGTCACAACTTTTTGGGTTGGAGGTATGTGGTCTATGAAGTCTAAAATTTTAGACTGAAGAGGATCAGACCATTAGCCCATCAAGCTTAATAGTGTCTCACAGTATCACCCGTGCTCTCCTTCCTTTAGATTTCAACTCATGTGGCTGTAGGATCAATCTCTACATGAGTGTGTCGCCAATTGGTGGCGTTGGGGTAGGCCTACCCATGGTACAATGATGTACATTTTTGCCAAAACATTGTAATATGTGAAGTACAAGCTCAAGTGGTGGAATCACCAAAGTTTTGGGAACATTTTCCATGCTAAGGCTACTGCACAAACCAAACTTGATGGTATCACAAGAATAATAAGGGAAGAAGGACTGATTGAAGACTTACTGCAAGAAGAAACATAGGCTGTGAAAGACCTAAAAGATGTGAGCTATGGGAAGAAATTTTTTGGAACCAAAAAGCTCGGGTCAAATGGCTCCAAGAGGGGGACATAAATACATCCTTTTTCTTTAATTCGTCCAAAGCCAGGAGACATGGCAATTCTATTTCAGCCTTGGTCAATGAAAAAGGTGAGCACCTTAACTCCTTTTTGACAATTTTAGAGGAGGTAATGTAGTACTTCTCTACTCTCTTCAGGGAAGATGCTAATGAGGAATCACTGGAAGAATCTCAGGTTCTCTTCTACATTCCATCATTGGTGATGCATGAAATGAATGAAAATTTAATGAAACCAATCACACTTGGAGAGCTTGAGGAAACCATTGTTTAGATGAAAAAAGGGAAAGCGGTTGGACCTGACAGCTTCCCAGCTGATTCTACCAAGAATTTTGGGATATCATCAAACTTGACCTTTTAGCTATTGTCCAAGAATCTTAGTGAAATAAATAAATTGTTAAGGATACAAATGCGACCTATCTTGCTCTCATACCCAAATGTGAAGATGCTGATAGGCTAAGTCAATTCCGCCCTATATCCCTTCGCAATGTTGTTTACAAAATTATATCTAAAATCATTGTAGATAGGTTAAAAAGAGGGCTAAGTGTTGTGATCTCAAAAGAGCAGAGTGGTTTTGTGGAAGGCAGGCAAATCCTGGATGGTATTGTTATTGCTATTGAGTCCATTCACTCCATGGCCAGCTCAAAAGATAAGGCACTGTTCATTAAATTGGACATAGACAAAGCCTTTGATAGGGTCAAATGGTCATTACTATGGAAGGTTCTTAGTGCTTTTGGCTTTAAAAATGAATGGACTCAATGGGTCATGAGTTGTATTTCCTCAGCTTCCTTCTCAATGCTTATCAATGGAGAACACACAGAGATTTTTGGTGCTACAAGAGGGCTGTGACAAGGTGATCCTCTATCTCTGTACCTTTTTATTCTCTTTGTTGAAGATTTGGGGAGATTAATCAGTAGGAATAGAGAGGAAGGACATATACAAGGATGGCAATGGGGAGGAGAATTATCGATGCAATCACACCTGCAATTTGTTGATGACACTGCCCTTATAGGCATGGCCACAATGACTGAAGCTACTAATTTACGTAGGGTGTTAGATGTTTATCTAATGGCCTCAGGACAAAAGATCAATGAAGATAAGTCATCTATCTTCTTCTTCAATACTCCAGGCCCTATTCATCAGCGGATCATGAGGGCTCTATATTTTCAGATTGGGACTCCCCCCTTGATTTACTTGGGTATCCCTATCTCGACTGGCCATACATCCAAAAAATCTTGGCAAACTATTTTGGAGAAATTTTGGGTGAAATTGAATCATTGGACACATAGGTGGTTATCCTTTGTGGGCTGGGTTCAACTTATCCAATCTGTGGTGCAGGTTTTACCCATTTACAGGTGTATGCTCCAGGTTGCCCCGATGGGATTCATTAAGGAGTTTGATTTAGTTACCAGACAATTCTTATGGGATGGTAATCTGAACTCCACTAAATGGAGCCTTATTAGATGGGAGATTGTCTGTAGTCCCAAACAATATGGTGGGCTAAGTTTGAGGCAGACAGACTTAAATGGTATTGCTTTGGTGGCCAAACTTTATTGGCAATGGTGCACTGAACAAGATAAAGCTTAGGCCAAAATTCTCTCATAGAAGTACTACTCTAGAACCATTTAGAGGGACATTCCTCATTATCTGCTTATTGGGAAAGGTTCGGCAATATGGGGTACTCTCAAAAAAGGGGCTGCTCTCATCAAGAACGACTTATCTGGATTTGTAAATAGGGATCCAAGGCTCTCTTTTGATCTGACTCTTGGGATGGTTATTCTCCCATTATTTCTCAGTTTCCAAATTTGTTGAACCTTTGTCAGAGATTCCTTGATGTTGGTTGGTCTCGGGTGAGTGACTTCAAAGTTTACATTACACAAGGACAGGTGGAGGTAGCTCACTAGAAAGCTCCAAAAAACATGGCCTATTAATGGGACATAGGAAGAGAATGAGGAGCTGCTTAGCATCCTTTCCAGGCATCACTGTAGTCCTCTTTAGGAGGAGGATGAGATATCTTGGTCTCCCAATCCCAAGGGAGCTTACACAGTTTCATCTAGATATTAGGCTTTACTTCTTCAGAGATTGGGCAGGGGGAAGTGCACTGGTGGAAACAGGTCTAGAATAAATTCATATGACCTAAATGCAACCATTTTGCTTGGATGCTGGCTTGGAACAGGTGCTTAACCTGGGACAATCTCCAGAAGAGAGGTTTCTAAGGCCCTTCAATATGTGTTATGTGCGGAGTGGCTAAGGAGGATTCAACACACCTTTTTTTGCATTGCCCCTTTGCCTTGCAACTCTAGCATTATTGGTGGGATGTTTGGCAGCGCCCATGTTTTCATGCTCAATCTGTGGTCAATTTTTGGAATGAAATGGGATAACCCCCCTCAAGGATGCACTTCCTGCTAGACATATGGCTAAGTGGCCCCATTTTTTTTTTTTTGGCAGATCTGGCTTGAGAGAAATAGGCAAATTTTCTTAGGGGTGAGGGTCATGGTGCAGCAAGTATGGCAAAAATTGGTGGGGATGATCTAGGAAATTGTCCAAGCAAAGAGCATGATCTACCTTCCTTTGACCAAATAGGACACTCAGGTGGTGGCACGACTTGGATTCCAGTAGTTAACTAGTAAGTCAGCATGTGTCAGGAGGAGCAAGCAGGCCAAGGAGCAGATTCTCAGGACTGGTCAGTGGTAACGCCCCTTAGTGGGATTCTCAAGATCAATATGGATGGTTCCTCTAGAGGTAATCCAGGACCCACGAGTATTGGAGGGATAAGAAGGGATTCTAAAGGTACGGTGATTTTTCTTTTTGCAGTTCCTAAGGGGCTGCAAACCATTAACATGATGGAAGGTCAGGCCATTCTTTATGCCCTTGAGAAGGCCCAAGCATTAGGTTGGCATAGGATTATCTACGAATCAGACTCTCAAGTCTTGATTAACTTATTCATTAAGAGGAAAGTGGTGGACATCAATTGGCAACTATCTCTGATTGTGCAACAGATTTTACAGATTTGCTCACTTATGGATAGCGTTACTTTTGCTCACATTCCATGAGAATGGAATAGGGCAGCAGATTTTTTTGCTAAATGGGCATCTGACCATTTGGATGGTGGAAACATTGAGGATTGGGGATCTCTCTCGCTGACATTGCGTTCTGATTTGGAAAGAATTTTAGAGGCTAATAGGGAGATTCATAATATTGTCTAGTTGGGTGTGTGCCTAGTTTTTTAGTTTTTGTTGCTTTCTTCTGGGGGTTTCTACCCCCAGTTCTTCTTGTAATGCTTTTCTTTACTTATTAATATTATTTTTACCCCTTTTTTACCAAAAAAAAAAAATTATATGTATTTTTATTTATTATATATTTCCTTTGAAAATCTCTTGATGCTATATACATATCTCCTTGTGTGTGGTTGCAGGTTTGAGTAATAGACTGTAGGTTACAATCAAGCAAGAGAAGGATTTATTAGAGTTGATTAATATTGGTATAAGAAAGAAAATTATTTATTTATCTATATGTGATTCCAAATTTAATCTAAGTTACATGTTATCATTTGATTCATTCCAATAATAAAATACCTAAAAGAAAATTTTTTGAAGATGAAACCCTATTGTGGACTGTGACAGTCTAAGAACGTGATGTCTAAATGTTTCTTGAAGTGTTTTGGTACGAAAAAATCATTGTGATCTTTGATATGATTTACATACAAAAAAGGTTCATTTTTTAAGTCTATATGATTAATTTTCAATGTAAAACAACTAATAAATGTCTAACATACAATCAGACTGAAGGTTGAACTCTGTTTACACAATCAATAACCTTATTTGCATAATTAAATGTCAAAGAAGGAATATATGTGTTTGAGAAAGATAATGGATATGGATTTAATTAAGTATTAGTATGTGTGTAAGGAGGGAAAGTTTGGATAATAACCCATTTTGAGTTTGGAAACCCTTTTAAGTGTAAAAGATTACTAAAACCCTCACACAGTCTTACAAGAAGATAGTAGAGTTCTGTGTTTTTCTATTTATAAGCCATAACAAGATTGATAAAAGATTATTATTAATTAGAGAATGTGGGTAGTGTTATGGCATACCTTGGCAAGGTCTTATATGTGTTTGAAATGAGCTCAAATCAAAAATATTACAATTTAATTCCTCTCAGCCTATATAGTCAACTAACTAGGATCTGGAAACAAAAACCCCTATAACTTTAGTTATAACCTAGGAATTCCTTGAAACTTTTTAGTTAGGCATGTTTTCATGTGTAGATAAGGATTCAAACCGTTTTGGTTGGGTACCATACAATTTGGTACATATTTTATGACTGAGTAAATGCAAGGAGGGATAGAAGGCCTAATTGGTAAGGATCTTACAAAGGATCTGGAAACAAAAACCCCTATATAGTCAACTAACTAGGATCTGGAAACAAAAACCCCTATAACTTTAGTTATAACCTAGGAATTCCTTGAAACTTTTTAATTAGGCATGTTTTCATGTGTAGATAAGGAGTCAAGATGTTTTGGTTGGGTACCATAAAATTTGGTACATATTTGATGACTGAGTAAATGCAAGGAGGGCTAAAAGGCCTAATTGGTAAGGATCCTACAAAGGAAGTAGTATTTACACAGAGACAGAGACTATGAAACTTCATGTGAGGTAATAAGAAGATAGAGGGTGCCCAAATATTGGATTATATATTTTATAATACTTGCATAATGTTCACATTAAGGAGATTTTTGAAAAAAAGGCTACAAGGGAGTTGTCTCATTAATGAACTTGAGGTATGTAGATGACTATTGGAAAGTGAGTGAGAGGTTAAAATGGGTTTATTTAAGTGTTTTGTGATCATTAAATATCATCAATGGTGTTATATTGTGTTCATGAGATCAATAACAAGATTTAGTGTTTTAAGCCTTGAGAAGATTGACTAGAATGAAGATAATGAGTAAGTGAAATGAAATGAATCAATGAATAGAATGAGTTGAGGGGATGAATGAGAGATTTATGTAGAGTCTAATTATATAGATAAATTACTCAAATGTGCTTATTAAATAGGGACAAATAAGTGGAGGCTATTAATCCTAGTGATCAATTGAAAGACTATTAGTGAAGCTTGAAGTCTGTGAACAAGGCAAAGCATCTTGAGTTGATTCAAGCAAGTTCAAAGCTAGGTATGGTGAAATTATTCTTTTATCATAACCCTCTACATCATGATATCTATGATCATAGACTAAAAAACTTCCTACTCCTAAAAACCTAACTCATCTAGGTCTCACTATGTAGATAACTTTGGAATGTGCTTATTATCCAACCATGATTTTGTGTGGCATCTCCTCTTCTTTGGTGGTAGCAGTGAGGTTAATTGAATTTATGCATGTCTCTTACCTTTGTCAACCTATGACACATCTACTTTCATTTGTGGTGGTTTATGAATTTATGCATGTGCTTATGTAGGTAGAGTTTGTTATGCACCTAGAGTAATGGATCACAAAGGTTGTATTGACCTGGTAGTTAGGCTTTTTGGCATATAAATTTTGCTTGAGTATCCAACATGGAGATGAAAAAGGGTAGTGGAGTGGTAGTTACTTTGGGTAATTCATGAAATTTTATTTGAATGTCATTATGTAGTTTTATAATTCACACATGGTGTCTTAGGTATTGTATAACATCCTTAGTTACTCTAGGGTGTGATATGATCATATCTTAGATCTCAATCCACCATGTGTTAAATCTCCCCAAATACTTTTAGTACTACCCTATCTTTATCCAACTGATGTTGGTGAATGTAATCACTATCCAAAAATCTTCATCTAGATTCAATGGGCCCTCTAGTGACTTCCACTATGTAAAATAGAAGAGCAAGACCAAGAATTGATATTGAAATGCATGCGGTGCTCTGGAAAAAACCTTCTCAATGTTCATAATAAATTTTGAGGCCGAAAAATCTAGGCAATTAAAATCCTCCTGCATCTGTATCATTCAATACACAATGTCCATAATGCCTTTGGTTTCTTACTTGGCTCTTTGGTGGTCTGCCAAAAGTGTTTAATGATGCAGTAAAAAATAATGTACACCAAATTACCTTTTACTAAGTTGATAATAATCCCCCTTCCTACCCTTATATACTTCTCCTTTGTGTATTTGAGTGGATGGGTGAGGCATAAGTTTTATAAGGCAAAAGATATTTTCCCCAAGATGGAAGTCATGTTTCTCATTCCATGGTCACAGGGTTGATGAATATTGTACCATCATGTGAGATATGAATAGTGCCCTTGTTATATCTACAAAGTACTATAAGATTTACCTCATCTAATTTACCAAAATTAGGTAGATTGATTTGTCACTTTGCATCAGAATTTTGTATAGGGTGTTGAAGTGTTAGAGATCTTATTTACACTTCTTTCAATTGATCTGGGATTAAGAGAGCAATTTTTATAGCATCAATAAAAATATGGATCATGGTATTTGGTTCACCTGAGTGCTAGATCAATCCCCATTTATTCTTTTTACACATCTATTAGTGGGATTAATATTTGCATGTGATCCATATTTGTAGGTGTAGATATAATTATCCAAGTTCTTTGGCTATATTTGTGTTGACATAAAATCTATGCACAATCAGTTGAATTAGACATAAATCAGAGAGCTCCATTGTTCATAGTAGTGTGTAATTTCCTTGTGTTCTTTTTGTCCCTTGTTATATGGATTTTGGTGCTCAAATACACTTGGTAGAATGCCTTAAATGTGTTGAGCTAGTTGCACATAATTTTTCCTAGGGGATTAATGTCAAATGGTCACTGGAGATGTAATGGTTACCATTTTGCATCTAAAAAAATTGATCCATATAATGGTATGTATTGATGTCATGCATCATCTTATCACCTATTCACTTTTATTTATTATACACCATGTCATTCTGCCATATAATCTACTTTGTAAAGATGTAATATTTTAAGTGTATCATCATTAATGGTTTTGAATTATTGTTGATCATTTTTTATCCATACTTGTATTATCGACACCTTATTCTTAGACTTAATTAATGTTCCCCACATACCTATTATAGGCTATCTTTACTTTAAGCTTAAATTATTCCTAGATCATAGTATGTGACTTTGACTTAACAACTATAGTTTTGATGTTTTGTGATATAGAAATCACATTATAAAAAAAAACACAAACCTAAAATCAAAGTAATAAAAAAACATTAAACAAAAATCCTAAACTACATGGTTCTACACAACACCCTTTCTCAATTTATGTGATAAATGATAGAAATTATTGATAGTAAGGCTTAAGCCTACATCCATTTACACATCCTGGTAGAATGGTTCCCTAAAGATATTTTAGGATAATTTTTCCCTATTATAAAATATCATGAATGATATAATTTCACTTCCATCAAATGTGTATCTTACCCAAAAATGCTCTAAATATTCTATCATATAGTAAGATCGCTTATTATGAATGGAATTCTTTAGATCATAGTTTGAAATTTTGCCATAATTTAGAACTTAGCTTGTTAACTTTCTATATAGATTCTTCTCTTTTCTTGGTTTTTCTATTTTTGTTAAATCCATCAACTATGCCTACAAAGAGTCTCAATTCCCAAGTCTCACTATCATAGTAATGTGGAGACTAGGAACTATATATTCCATGGATATTACTACCTCAAGTCCATATACCAACTAGAATGGGGTAAAGTCTATCATACATTAATATATTATTATGCATGACCAAAGGATATTTGTTAACATCATGCCCAAAACTTTATTTCAATCCTCAGCTTGTCCATTTTCTTGTGGGAGATACGCATTAACTTTATAGTGAAATATCATAAATTATTATAAGAGAGTTTTGTTTATATTATTTATAAAATGTGTTCCCCTATCACTGACTAATTTTATTAGACACCCAAACCTTGTAATGACATTTTCATACAAATACTTGGTTATATCCTTCGCACTTTAACTTGGTGTCATAGTGGCTTATACCCATTTTGTAAATTAATGTCATAATAATGATATAACTTGCATGACTGTGTTTTTTAAATGGGTTTATAAGCCCCATAAAATCAATACACCACTATTTAAAATGTTGTTTAACAATCATTGGGTTTAACATCTCATCCCTGTAATTAGGTTTGCCTATCCTTTAGCAAACATCACAATGTTTTAAAACCTAATGCACCTCTTTGAATATAATAGGCCACAATACACCACTTTATAAAATCTTCCTTACATTGGATTCACCTATGAAATACCCTCATGTGATTCCTTGATGTGCCTCTTCAAGTAGTTGAGGTCGTTCATGCTCTAAAACCACTTTGTACAACACCTCATATTTTCCCATCTTATACAAAAATCCATTTATGATGGTATAGGGAATATCTCATGTAATCATTTGTTTTTTTATCTCACTCCACATAGTGCATTGGAAAGATTCCATATTCTATAAAACTGGCTATATCCTCCATGGTCTCCAAGATCTTAGATATTTAGAAGAGATGTGTGCCTAGTGATTCACCTTAAAACTCTTCAGGTTGTTTTCCATTTTGTATCCTAATCGAGTGGTTAGATCCCACACCCTCTCATTTAGGCGTAACATTGATCCTGAACTAAAATTCTTGGAATAACATTAACCACCTAGAGATCCTTCCACATAACATAGGTTTGTTAATCAAGTAATGTAAGGCTTGATGATCAATAAAAAACTCAAACTATGGTGTCAAAAGATAATTCCTAAAATAATATAGTGTAAACACCATTTCCAATGCATATCATTCTATTTTAGTATAATTATTATATGTAGTTGATATATTTCTACATTTGAAATGAATAGGATGGACCATCTTCTATTTGTGCTAACATAAAGCCCAATGCAATACCTAAATCATCTACGTGAACATGAAATAACTTAGTCCAATTAGGAAAACCCAATATGGGGGCTATAACTAATCTTTGATTTAGCTCAAAAAATGTTGATTATAACTCTTGTGTCCATTCAAACCTCATACCCTTGCACATCTATTTCTCCAAGGGCATAGAGATAGTTGTGTAACCTTTGATAAATTTTATGTATTACCTTTTATGACCCAAAAAAAATCACACTTCTATAGAACTGTTTAGAGGTGGTATACCCACTATAACTATAATTTTAGCTTGATCAACTAAAATCACTTCACTAAAAATTACATGGCCCAATAAAAATTGAATGGTGTGAAAGAAAAAAACATTTGTTCAAGTTTGATGCAATTCACAGAGCTTTGCAACATTCTAACATTAGTCATAGTTTAGATAAGTGATATTTGAACATATAAAATACAACCCAATCATCTAAATAATTTTCTATAAAATCATGAATAAAGTTCTTGAAATTAATCACCACATCCCTATAAAATATGTATAGAGAATTATTTAGACCAAATGGCATTACCTTATATATAAAAGACCCCCATTCAATTACAAATGTAGTTTTGGCATGATCTTGATCTGTGATGGGAATTTGATGATAGCTACTGAATCCATCTATGAAGAAATATACTTCATAACCTATAATAGATTCTAGAACCTCATCAGTGAATGGTATAGGAAATAGATAATTGATTCAAGTATCATTTAGCACACAACAATCTCCACATACCTTGATCTCACCTAATATTTTAGGCTACACAACCATGGGACTAACCTAGTATACCTTTTCCATCAGATAAATTATACATACTTCCTACATGTGATCCATCTTAGCCTTCACCTTTAACTTCATGTTGGATTCAATATCTATGGGTGCTTCTTGATAGGTCATGTGCACTCTTTAATTTCAATATACATCTCCCCCAATGATGAAAATATGTATTTCACCTCTATAAATCTATTGGGAAAACATATTGATAGTCCATCAATAGCTATAACCCTTCTAAAATTTCATTCTAAGTCCAATAGTCTCCCAAAGTCACAAGCTTTGGCACAATATATGTCCCATATTATAAATAATTCTATTTAGTCACTCCTTCTATATCATATTAGATTCACTTGGAATGGATTTTTTAGAGTTATTTGTCCTTATTTTGAAATATTCAAATTTTAGAGATTTTATTCCTCAGTTTGTTTTGTGCTTTGAACTTTTGGTGGTTCAATTTCTCACTCTAGTTCAAAAAAACCATTCAAGTCCAAATCTTCATCACCATCACTAGACTTTGTCAATTCATCTTGAATCCTATTACAAGGTTGTATAAGAAATCTTTCAAGTATGTATAGTTGTATTCAAATCACAAGATGATTCTTGATGTGATGATGAGTCTATCATAGTACTCAAGTCGTCCACTCACCCATGACATATAAAGATTTTCATTTTTTGTAAAACTATATGTACTATAGGATTTTCATATTTAAAAACAAACATTTGAATCAAATCATGTTGAACATGCACCTAAGATTAGTTTCTCACTTGCACTCTTGATGCATATACCAAGAAGTAGGAAGCAATGTTAAAGAGATATAAAAACATGCACCCAGTACTTAGGTTCCACTACCAAGTTTAAACCATATGTCTATGCACCTATGTACATACAATTCTAGACATTTTCCTTCTTGAAAAAATGGCCAATCTATCCTAATATTGATTAGTATATTAAAATGTGTTTGCATTAATTCACACACCTCATCTCAAGATAGTTGAGTTTTCATATGAACTGCCCACCAAGTCACTAAAATTCCATTCAATACATAATTGAGTGCTCTTACTCTTTGATCTATATTAGGTACATGATGCTCTAATAAAAAAAAGAACTGATTAATGTCCTTAGTTGTGAAATATTATGGTGGTTGGAGTTTAGTAGTGAACACCATTCATAGAGGTTAGACCTCATGATCTCCCCTGACCCAATTTAGCATATGTGTATCTGAATCACCACTTATCGAATATTTTACTTCCCAAGATAAGTTACTTTTTAGAGTAGGCTCTATGTAATATATAGTCACTGCAACTATATTATATAATAAATCTATCTCAGAACTAGTTGGTAATCACAAATAGGGTGACCTATATTCTTTAATGTGAAGATAATATGTTGGTGACTTTGTTATACTCAATAGACTATTCAAATGGCTATGATTTTACTTGAAATTTTGGTTGAGGATTAAAGAATTAGCATTCAAGAGCTCATAAATAATTTTGTGTATTATTCCCATTCACCTTAAACCAACTATTATCCTCATTAACATAATGTGATTCTAGTTCTCTAGGGATAACATATGGCTTATGCTCAGACTTTTTCAAGGGTACCATAATTATCTTATCTCTTTGGTGCACCTCCAATTGATTTTGAATTGTATTGATAATCATTAAAGCATCATAAGCCCATTTCTTGCCAATCAAAGTAGGACAATGATTGTCAGATATTTTCATATTAATTACCTAAAAATACCCTTACAAGCTTAAGTTAACAACTTTAATTTATACATCTTCAAGTTTTCTAATTAGTTATACTCTTCCATTATCTATGAGACTGAGAGTAACTAGACTATATCTCATCGTTAGTCAACCAATAGCCTCCCATGTAAATATTGATATCATATTTACTATGCTACTAAAGTCAAATATTGTATTAGGTACCACATACCCTGTGAGTTCAATATATATTCTAGAGTCAACATCCCAATGCATTTTAGTTTTTTTACATACCATATAACCTTATCAATATGTAGCTACCCTCATTTTGTTCACTTGAATAGATTATGTAGAATATTTTTAATATTATGTGAAATATCTTCATTTCATAGAGTGTTCAAAAGTTTCAATAGATATGTCAATGCAGTCACTACTCATTCCTATCACATTATGCACATAATCTACCCATACATTTGTGGATTAAAAGTTGTAGAGTCACCTTCCAATGCATTATATTTTTGTATGTTTTAAGATATTTGTGTTACTTAATACATCAAACTTTTTTTCCTATAGGATTAGGATACTTATCCTATTGAAACTTCCTAATTCTTTGATCTAGTGGCATCTCTAATGGTGTAAATATTTTCTCTTCACGTTGTTGCCTTGTGACTACTTACAGTAATGTAATCTCCCTAGTTGTGTATTTATTGTATTTAAATTCTTACAAACTTTCCTTTCCTTTGATCCTAAAACTCTACAATATTCATAGTACATTTTTATTTGAGGATTAGTCAGGAAATTTCATGTGAAGTTGTTATATTCACCACACAGATATAACTGAATCAATTGATAAGATTTTTAGTTATCATTATTTTTACCTCCCTTTTATCCTCCTCATTTATGTTTAAAACCCCAAACTTACACTTGTTTCCCCTCAAATACTCTTGACTACTATTGTTGTGCATCATATCTACCATATTACTATTGAGGTGATGTTGGAGTCTAATTTGATGGTTGATGTTAAGGACTCATAGTGTTCCATGAGGATTGATATTCATATTATAGATATGAAGGTGTCTATCCATACAGACCCTAGGGTTGATATTAAGGTGATGAAGGCATCCACCTAGGACCACCTTATGTCATACTAGCAATTTCAACCTCTAGGCTTGGAATTTCCTACTTTATAGTAGGTATTTACTGTGTTGTGATTGTGAAGACATTATTGCTACTATATTCCTTTAGTTCTTGTAGAGAATGAAAATGTTTTTCATCATGATTAGTCAACTTTAAAAATTTATAGTACAATCTCTATAGTTTTTGAATATATTAGTTTAGTAAACAACACTTTGAGGTTGTATGTCCTACTACTTTGCATATGTCACAAAATTTAGTTTTGATTTTAGGACAAGCATTCCTATGATGTCCTTCCTTACCATAGTACATACACCATAGACCTAAATTGGGTTTATTTATCTCATGAATCTCATCCATAAGAAAAGCATCTATTTTAGTCTCAATTTTAGAGCTAGCTGATGGAGCATCTCCATAATCCTCAATATATTCTACTTAAAGCATAGTTACTTGAGCATCAGTCCTAGTCATAAACTATGACTACATAATGGAAAACATAATTCTTGATCTCAACCCTTATACAAACCAAGTATCCTTATTTTTGTCTTCCATAATAAAATTGATCTTTTTCATTACTATGAAAATCTATGATCGTATTCCCAAACTGATTCTTCATTTCATTATTGAATCTCCTTAAGATATTTAATGGTCTAACTTGAACACTTATTCATTTTCAATTGTATGATTAATTGATCTTTAACTTGTTAAAGACCTATGGAATTAACATCCCTTTATTAAATTAACTTCAAAGCTAGGCATGTTAAGGCTCTTATGAGTATATAGTTTTTCACATCTTTAACTATCACTCCCTTAACCTTCCATTTCATATCTTAGGTTAATAAATATTATTCAAGAATAAAAGACCCATCATATGGATTTAAATTAATAAACTTTCATGTGTTTAATTTCATGATTCATGTACTTTTAACTATGATTATGGACTTTACGCACTAATTTTTTTGGGTGTCTTAAAACTAGTTTTGAAAGTGAACCCATCCTCTTTTAACCTCTTATTATCTAATGATTTCTTAGTTTATGCATTAATTTTACCAATTTTATCTATAAACTATTTAAACCAGTTTATATATGTCCCTTCCTCTGCACTTTTATTTCTTTTCTCTGATGATAAAGTGGGCTTGGTGGATGCGTATTCTCGAAATGAATGATTTATGTCTTCAACTTCTTATGTCTATATTCTTGAACCTGTAATACTTATGTGTTTGTGCATAACTTCCTCCATATAATATTCTTTCCCTGGTCTAAATAATATATGTCCTTGTAACTATGATCTACCCCTATCTTCTAACTACTTTATTGATAATTTAATTTCCTTTATTTCCTTACTTTATTTCATCTCCTCTCTATTCCATTTTCTATCTTCTTCTTTCTTAGGCCCTTCCATTCCTTGCTCTACATAATATCCACATTCTCCAATTTTTGTAACATATATATCTTATCTTTGGGATCCCCTCTCTTTGACATTATCTATCTTACTCCTACTCCTATTCATATTTAAATTTGGATTATCCAATTTAATCCATCTTCTTTGTTGTCATAACTCACTTTCCAATCCCAAAATTTTGTTCTCACTCTGCCTCTTTGCATTCTCCATATTCTGGGTTCATTTTCAAGTTCCTCTAATCAACTCTCCATCATCCACTCTTACATCTCATAGACCCATAACAAATCATTCATGTGCATCTTCAAAAGTGAAATACCCTTGTACAATAAGTTTTTTTATGTAACCATCGATAGTAGTCTTGGCCCAATGATCTACCGCATTGGTGTAGTCAATATCTAGAGTTTGTAGGCTATCTAACTTTTATTTCATCCAAAATATCAATTATGTCCTTATTATCTTAAAATAATAACACTCCGATATAGATGAAATAGCTAATAATATAGGCAACTCATACCAAAATCTTTCATATATTTCTCTATGTATATGCTCTTAAATAACTTCTTTCATAATTTTCCTGATTTTTCTTATTCTTTTTATGAAACATTGTGGATTCTTTCATTTATCCATCTCTCCAAATCTCTTTGCCTTATTATCCATCTCAACATGTTTCAACAAAAGGTTCCATGCTCACCATTCCATTATTAGCAGAGGTTCCAAGAAAACCTATTAGAACATGCTAATACAAGGATAGTTGTGTGATAAATGAAAAAAGAATACAATAGACTATATTTCAAATTAAACTTATCCATTAATTAACTAAAAAAATAATGAAATGTAGGCTTATTAGATATTATATCTCTAAGAATATAAATAGAGCCACTAGTGTTTGATAGGGGGTACACATGGTACTTAAACAAACCACTAGAAGGCTATAAGGCTCAAGGCTTCTATGGGATACAGGAGATCTATAATGGCTATCTAGTTTTCTATCTTGCACCAAGCTATAGATAGAATTGTCAAATAAGTTAGGGCTAGCATGATCAAGTGCACAAAGGATGTAGGTATCTCTAATGGGTATACCATAGTAAATCAATTAGCTAAGAGTAGAAGTTAACTTGCATACAAATTATGGAAATAACAATGTTGAATGAAGAGAGTTAATAAATGATATGTAAACTTAGAATAAAAGGAACTTGAAGTCAAAATGAAATATTTTTCAAGCAATAAAGATGTTTTCAAGCAAGGATTCAAGAGAAATCCTAATTTAAGTTTGAGCTATCTTTTACTTTCAACACTACTATTCTCTAACAATGCAATTTTCTAGTTTAGCAAGAGAAATTTTTTATGTGAGTTTTATAGATTATTTTGAGCATGTAGGATCTTACTATGTAATAAAAAACATTGCCAATGTAATAATAACATATAATGGAATATATTTCAAGAAATGAAGATATTCTTAACCACATACAAATGCATAAACTTTAGAAACTATTCTAGATAATGCCCTAAACAAGCTAAATCACTAAAACAAATCAAACCCTAACATGTATACTATTGTAAACAAATAATAATTTCAATTTACATATAAAATTTCCATCATATAAAAATCAAAATAAGTGTGAAGACTTTATACCAACTAATTATCCAAGCTAAGAAGTAAGAGAGAAAGAGGATCAGGTTGTGTGTGAGCTGAGTCCAGACCAAGAGCCAAAAGCTATGGAAGAGGTGAAGGAGAAGCTACCAATCTATGATAGAGATAATGCAAGGATCACAATAATATGTGAAATGGAGTCTTTAGGGATCAAGTAGCAACCCATAAGCTTCAAGAACACTATAGAGAGCAATGTGAATCACCAAGATAAGATGTAGAATAATAGGGCATCCCCTATCACAATGAAAGCTATTGTGTCAAAAAAGAACCAAGAGAGATTCAAAGAAGTGACCAAGCTTTGAATTTGATGATCAAGTGATAATATCATAGCAATAATCTAAGAGATAGTGAAGAGAGAGGCTCAAATGAATGAGAAAAAGGCATATATCTCAACCCTAATCCACCAAAAGACCAAAAACTAGTCATTTTTAGCCATTTGGACCCAAATAGGGACCTTTTTCATCTGTTCTACCTAGGTCATGGCTTTTTTTAAGGAAACATGCAGGTTAGGCCATGGGTTTCCTTCCTAAGTTGTGGCTTGGGTCAAAATTCCACCTAGGGTAGTCAACAGGTCTCTAAATGGGCCCTATGAAGTGTCTAGAGAGCTTGTATGGTGCACATAAGGTCTGAGATGTGCTAAGGATGTATAAGGGATGAGAGTATGATGTGGGAAAGGTTCAAGAAAGTGAAAAATGCCTCAAAGTGGTATAACCAAGGCTAGTAGTTTGCATGTGAGCTTATGTGTAATCATAAGGGGGAGTAGGATCACGAGAAGTCTGATTACATATGCCCCTAAGGTATAAGTAGTCAATGTTTGAATGAACAAGGAGTGTTGTTCAGTACCTAGAACTAAAAATATAAAAGAGAACATTACCTACACTTACCAAATAAGGATGGTGATGTAAGAAGTTGATGGTGTGATCCATAGGTGAGAGTGCAAATGTTGCATAATCAAAATCTAACTCCATATCCAACTCTAACTCTATCTCTTGTGAGGAAGGAACACAAGTGATATCAAATCAAATCATACAATCTAGAATGACATTCACTAAGGTGTCAACCCTAGTGTTTTCCCTGTGGTAGATATAATTGAACTAGACATCCTTAAAGAAGGAGATCAAATCATGGCCCACCATAAATAAGGGATAAACTCAAATCTAAGGATGGCCCAAGAACTGATGAGTTGAGACACAACTAAGAGTGATTCAGTGAATAACTTCACATAGCATGCACTTTACTCATGGGCATTAGTCAAGGCACCAATGATTATTTGATACTCAGTGACATTAATCATCTCACTAGTAAGGAAGAAACCAACTATAACAAGCTCATGGACCTTGGATCATTGATAACCCAAAATATAATCATAGGTCTTGGGTTGCCCCGACTTCTACCATCAATATGAATCACCACTGAGAGGTGCACCATGATGGGGGTCAAGGACACAAGACTAACAACTATGAGAAGGTAATCTCAAAACAAGGTAGGAAAAGTGAGTTTCATGAGGGAAACAAATAAGGAAACCAAGTCACAACCAAAGTTGTTGACCAACACTAGTCATGGTTAGAGGTAATAAGGGAAAGTTGCTGGGAATTTGGAGAAGACAAAGACCAATCAGCAAGACCAAAACAAGTATCAAACCACCACAACTAGCTAACAACCCTACTTTCAACCAAGAATAAAAAAGATAAAGAGAGATTTAGAATGGATCAACTACAAAAAAGTAAAGAAATGACTAATTAAAAGAAGCATGATAAGGAAATTCTATCCCTAAGTGGCCACAAGATGGGGTACATGCCCACAAGGTTAATGGGGACTTGAAAGGGGTCTAGGGGACCAAAATGGGATAGATTGGGCCCAAATAAGCCTCAGATTAAAAAATAGAGGATGTAAATGCACTCAGAACATGATAAAACCCCTAAGATGGAGGTTTCATGGTCTAGATCACAAAAAGGGGGGAAATGCCCAAAAAGGGCCCACAAAAAGCAAGTAAAAGGCTAAAAAGAGGGGAAAAGATAAAAAATTAAATCATTTTTACTATTAATTTAAATTTGAGAGATCCAAAACAGATCCTACCAGACACCAAAGCCTAAGTGGAGTAAATGAGGACACAAGAGCATGCCAAAAACACACCAGATGGTCTAAGTAAGTCCTCTGACCAAAAAATTTGTGAATTTTATTCATTTTTGGGGTTTGGGAGGCCTAAACCCATTTTGATTGATTATAAATGATTCAATGGATGAATTGAATAGAATAAGTAGTCAAAATGATAAGGAAGGTAAATATAATAATTTGGGAAAAATGGAAACTCAACTAGTGCCTTAGAGAGAGAGAAATGGGGAGCCCTAAGGCTTCCTAGGGTGCCATGCCCAAGGTAATGGCCTTACTAAGCAAAGCAATGGCCTAAGGCACTATCAGGGCATGATATCCATGGCATAGCCCATGCCTAGTCCATGGTTTTGCCAATAAATGCATGACTTGGGGAAGAAAGGCCCCAGGATAGGCCTTGGGGAGCCCAAAAGAGCCTAAGAAGGCTTGGAAGAGGCTAGAACATGAAGTAGAGAGTGGAAGATAGCAAAGTAGATAAAATAGTTGCTTTTTACTTGATTTTGCTCATTTCATGGCTAGTACACTACTCTATTTGCATGTTGCTCGATTATGTAGACATATAGAGGAGTTAGCATACCATATAGGGGGAGCCTTCATAGGTGAGGGAATAGCCAACATAGAGAGATAGACCATGTGAGGTGACCAACGAGAGAGAGTCCTATCATGGTTGTCTAGGGAAGCAAATGCTCTACCTATAAAAGCTCAGGATCACCAATGAAGTGTAAGACTTTGGATATTGGTACAAGTACCTTCATTGCATTACTTTAGGGATTTGGTGAATACATTGGTGATCAAATGGGTACCTGAGAGGCATGTATTATAGATAGGGCTCAAGCTAGAGGTTATTCTAAGAATGGAGGACATATATCAGCTTTACAAGGTAGATCCTATGGGGAGAGAGATAGAGATATCATAGGTACAAGATACAAGTGTAGCCAATCTCTAACTAGTGGGACCCTATCAAGAGTAGAATAACCATAGAGTATATATCACATAGTTATCACCAAGAATACCACCATTATAGATAGTGATAGTAGGTACTATGGTCGAGAGGCTCTATGTTGGCTAGAGTATGGGGAGACTACCATTATATTGGATCTAAGTTTTCCAATGAATAGAGGGAGGATATAGATATGCATAGGGCGAATATATCCTAGGTGGACTATACCAGTAGCTAGATCTCATCAGATGCACAGGAGCCATAAGACTGACACAACCTAGCTTACTCATGTCTTAGGATTACAAGAGACTCCCATTGACATGATCGAGGATACAATGGGAAAGAGATGCATAACCTAAACTAGTGGAGGGCACTACATGTGTTGCATGGTTCACAAATAGGGTTGGGCCTATATGGACCACCTTGGATTCAGATGTAGTGAGTAGCTACATCTAGGATCCATACAGATCTATGGTGTGGTTGGAAGATTCAAGGGTAGAGATCCATGTCAGATAAGAGGAGTTATGAGTTACATAGGGGATGTACCATTATCCAAGAAGATAAGTTGTGTTAGTGTGGGAGATACATGCACAACCCAAGCTAGCTAGGTTTGAGTACAGAGGGCAATTGAGACAAAGTAAGGGGATAGTGGTAGAGAGAGGCAGTCATGATGAGGACCACCACTGTAAGAAGAGAAAAACCTACCAGAGGGACATAAAATCCATCATCATGACTAGGTAAGATAAGTGTATTTTCTAGATAGCACTTTATCTTTATACTCATCCATTAGCGAGAGCCAATATGTGACTAACACGTGCTCTGTGTGTGTGTATATAGGAAACTAGCCTAGCTAGATTGGACCCTAGGTAGACCTACTACTGAGGGAGCTATTCCCTAATGTGGTGATGACACCACTCACAAAGTGGGTGTTTCATCTACCAATGTGGGTAGAGCCACATACTCACTTTTCATGGGTGGGTGCATGAACCTCACTCAAGCTAGCAAAGGCACAACATCGAATACCATAGCTAGAAGCAAATTCAACATGACATGAAGTAGTTGTTGACCAAATTTGACCCCAATTCAAATTGGGTCAACCCATAATATTTATAACTTTTGAAGAAGGTTTCATGTGTCTTATGGGGTCTCTTATTGTCTTATATGTCTCACTTGTCCTTCCCCTAGTCCTTATTGAAGCTCATCCTCCTTGTACTAGGCTAGTCAACTAGAGTCAAAGTTTGTCAACCAAAGTAAAACTTAGTCAAAGGTTAAAATTATGTTATAATTATTCTAATATGGTCATTTAGGTGTCCTAAGGTGTTTCTAAGTCATATATTTATCCTTTACCATGCTTTGCATGCAAAATATGTCTTTTGGCCACTTTTCTAGCATAATAAATGACTTGAATGGACTTCCAAGGAGGAAAATTTATCACCATGAGATATTTCAATGTGAAAAAGGTCAAGAGATGTTAGGATCTATCATAATTCAATTAAATAAATAGTTATGTGTAGAAATGGGGAATTTTTTCCTTGATTTTAGGCCCTTTTGGGTACTTGTATGGACAAATTGAGTTCTCCATCAACTAAAAATGTGGGTGGAGTATCTCTTCACCTCCATACACCCATTTCCATTCTTTGAATTTAGAGAGTTCATCAAAATTTTCATTTGCAACTTATTCTTCTTCCACTTTCTCTTTACAATCCAAGAAGGGTCAAATTCAAACACTTGGTGTGGACCATACAATTGTAGTTGTGAAGAATTGTCTTGGTGGATGAAAGGTCTCTGAGTGAACTTCAAACCCATAGCAATAAATTTCAATTTGGTGCTTCCTCATTTATGAACAATTTCTAACACTCCAAGCAGATTTTTATGCACTTCCATCCATGAGGGGGTCACTACTTGCACTTGTTTCAAATTTTATTTCTTTGTTTTGATGGTTTTAATTGTTCTAGGTGTTTTTCCATGCTTTATAAGGAATTTCCATGGTTTTCTTGGTTTTGGAAAGCTCAAATACCTAAGGAAGCCTCTTATAGGCTTGTGTATGCTTACAATTACTCTTTTTCACACTTACGACTATCTTAGGAACCATGAAGGAGGTTTTTACATTATAATTGAGGCATGGGACATTCCTTCAGATGTTTGAATATATGAGTATGCATATAAAGGTGGTGGAGTAATTTTTGGATCCATAAAATGATAAAATAATGCTCTATAAAGCTATGTTTCCCATCATTGTCAGCCCTCACAGAGATATCTTCACCTATAGGTGCCATTGAAGGTGTTGTGAAATGGATTTATAGGTGTTCTTTATTGGAGTCATCCATTTGAGGGATTGAATTTGCACTTGAAGTGGATGGAGGTTCTTAACCTTGCATTTTCACACTCTTTCATGTTTTGCTTGTATATCATAGTCATATGCACATTTATAGGTGACTAAAATAGAGAGTAACAAGGCTTTTCTAAGTGTGAAATAAGTGTTTAAGACCTTGCTTATGGCCATGGTGAGTTAAAATATATCATAACAAACCTATTAGAATGAATGGGTTGATAAAAAAAAGGTATAACTTTAAAAGGGAATCAAAGACTGTTTCAAACCTATCGTCATTAAAAAGACCAAATAGAGGCCCAAGGGGTTTTTGAGATACCTCATACTTTGCTTGGGAAAGAAAACTACAGTACCCAATTGTGCTCATTTTCTAGTGCTTGATATATACATGGATTATGCAAAGTTTTAGGGAATAGATAAAATTTTAAGAGCATATTTTAGAGGTCTAAACAGACCCTAAAACACACTAAATATTTCAATGACACCTATTGCCTTGTAGGTGCACATGGATTTTTGGTTCCATAGTATGCAGTTTTGAGTAGGAGTCTCATCAAAATAAGATGGAAAACCATATGGAGTGACTTAAATGAACCAAGGTCTCAAAAATAAGGTATATACATCCACTTTAACCCTCATTCTTGGAAATGACCACCTACAACCATCCAAAATGACTGAGATTCTAATAAGCCCTTTACTCATACCACTTCTTAAGGCATGTCTCCATGATCAAATGACTTGGATGATGAACAAGAAATGTATATAAGATAAATATCATAAGGAAGAAGGTATGTATGCTTTAAGACCTCCTCAAACTTTCTCCCTATCCATACATAGGACAAAATGGTCATCTATAGGTAGGACAAGTTGTCTCAGTCAACTCAGGGAATGAGAGGATAAGGACCTTAAGTGAGGTTTAGTAGTCATTAAATTTTAACTTATGAATATATGACATGATATAAAGGTTATGGGAGGTATTAATGATCCCTAATGTCATAAATAAGCTCAATATAATCCATATAACCCCCAAACACAGTCAAAAGAGAAATTATCTCAATCAGGGTTTTTGTAGGCAGTCTTATGGTTGCAAGAGCATAGTGATGACTCAAAAGGTAAAATTATTGGAGAGATATTTTTAAGACATCCTATGTGGTATTAAATCTTATATAATTCTTTTACATGATCATATGACATGGCAAGAGTCTCCATTTTCTATAAAACATAGTCCCATACCCTGTCTACCTTCACACGCTGCTTTGTTCAAAGTCTGCTTGGGGAATTTGAGAGTTTAGTGATCAAATATTGGGTTTAGAGGTTAAAAATTGGAATATAGTACCCTTGGTATTAAATAATATTCTCTAATGGTTAAATTTTTAATATAGATAGGGTAAGTGAACCTATTTTATCTCAGATAGGGAGCACTTTTCCCCTTGCATAAACCCTTATTTTCTACTAAAAGAATAAAGTCATGGAAAAAAAGAAAGGGGAAGCTAAAATTAAGGTTGGATAATATATAGGACACCTAACACAACCTAAAAACCTTTTTATAATGTTTTAGGGCAAACAGAGTACCTTATACTACAAAAGTTGCAGTCATGCGTGAGGGAAACCCTTAGGCTTAGAAGCCAAGTTGAGGGTCATATGCATTTTCAACCTTATAAAAGATTTCCACTTGGATAATTCATGATTTAAAAGGTATATTTAAGGTGTTGAAGCCATCAGGAGGTAGGGGAAATCATTGGAGAGTCAATTTGAGTCTTAAATTGTGGGCAACCTTGTGAAACAAGGTTTAGACCTAAGGTAGATTGGTATATCAGTTACACATGTGGAATGAAATGATAATTATAATGGTGTGAAATATGTTTTTTTATGTCCATAAAAGTTTATTGAGCTTTTATTATATATAATAGGTCACACATTGATCACTTTTGGACCCAACACCATGATAGGGTATACAAATTGAAGGGGTGCAATCGAAAGGTCAACTTCAAATGCTCACACCTACTTGGAGACATTGCATGGAATTATAAGAAGTTACAAGAGGTTGAAGGAGGTCCCAAGTAAGAAAATTTGGGTGTTAGTTTAGATTTCCAATGTCAGATATTTATAAATAATCCCTTAAGTGATAGTGCACTCAAAACCTCCTAAACCCCTATTTTTTGACTTGATGGAAGAAATGAGTCTCAAAGTGAATCCAAATGGACAAATTTGACCCTAAGAGTTAAAGATAAGTTGAAAAATTCATGAGGTAGAGTCATGGAATTAGATTTTATGGAATCCATACATATCAGGAACAAAGTAGGTTTCTTTGATAATTTTTTGTGTTTTATAGGTCTTGAAGATGATCATGGGATAAAAATAAATTGGGAGGATAGATTTGGAGTTTAACCAACTCCCTATGCCATTTATAGAGCTTATAAATTCTCACAAGTGTCCTTACTAGGCCCCTCACTTCAGCCATTCTCTAAAGTGACATAGTGAAAAGAGTGGTAACCTAAATTTGGAGACTTTTTAAGATGTGCCTGATGGAGTCAAGCATATGAAGTGTCCTATCATGTGTCATGAGACTCATGGTATGGATTAATTAGGAAGGATAAAAATATGTTAGTGCCAATTGTCAATAAAAGCCTATTGGAGAGTGATCACGGTTATAGATGATGATTGTGCTTGTGTAAGAAAAGGTCAACGATTAGGAAAACTCCCAATATAGGTGGAGGCCTCTTTGTAACTTCCTCTCCTTGGTGAACATGATACACTTGTCCCTAATAATTTTTGGAATGCTCAAGGAATCCCATGATGAAGCTAGTTTCAAGGGAGAGTCATTGAGGAGTTTTAATGCCACATATGAGGAAAGTACTCAGTTTGGGATTGACATATGTTTACATCAGCGATTGATCTCTCTTCCACCTCATTTCCATGCATTTTAACTAATTTTCATCTTTTGACACCTAAAATTGTGTCTCTAGAACTTCTCTTTTCTCTCTTCTTCTAAGTTTTATAAATGAGAGCCATTTTGGCCATTGTAAAGAGACCACACCTAGTATGGTGAAGCCCTGTTGGTTTGATATTGTAATTTTCCTTTGAAATAAGATATGTAATCTAGTTTTGATCCTACAAACTATCTTGTCTAAGTGTGTGAAGAGATGTATAGCAAAAAGTCAAGTGATTGATACCAATCCTTGCTTCCTCTCAATCCTTCCATCTCTGATGCAAGTTGTTTCATTCTAATAGATCACATGAAGTGTTGTTAAGTGTATGAGTCTATTTTTAAGTGTAAAAGTATCCTTAGTTTCTAAAAATGATCTTTGGTTAACTCACCTTGAATATTCTTTCATGTATTCCACCTTCATGTTTGAAATGTTAATGTTAGAGTGCTCTAAGAGGTATAAGTTGGTTTTTTGAGTCTTGACTCTTAGTGTATTTGTATGATAATATTGTGGAGATATTAATGGTGTATCACCCCCTTAGAATAGTTTACTTTCATGTAACTCCTATCCATTTTCACACAAACAAGTATTAGATTAGGATACAAGTACATCAAAACATATCTAGGGAGTTATCCCTTTCAATCCTAGAGGTCTACTTCCAACAAAGGTACCCCATGCACTCGGAAGTAGTCCAATGTTTCCCAAAGATGGAAGAGGCTTAAATGCCCTCTTTTAAGCTACAAGATTTGGAGCCAATAGCAGCCATAGCATGACTTAAGATAGTTATAGCATAACATGAGATAGATATAGCATGAGCTAAGGCATGACTAGATAGAGTATAGGCTGAGATCGATCAGCTGTAGGCTAAGCTAGCCCAAGAGCATACTATAGGAGTAGAGGTGCCTACATATGGGGTACATCTGTTGGCTACATTAAAACAAATTGTGGCTCGACTAGTCACAATGCAGAGATTGAGATCTCCACTAAAGGAAAGGTTACCATAGATAAATCCTAATAATATGCTGATTGGGATAGTATCATATGTATATCCATGCATGTGGTAGTTTTATGGATTGTGAGCCTAGGCTTAGAGGAAGCCATGTGATGTACCTAGAGAAAAAACATGTATTTTTTATGATATATATATAGTTGTTTCTCATTATTAGCATGTGTGTGTATATGATTTTATGTGTGATGTGCATGCATGCTTCATCTAATATAGACTAATAGATATATGTGATTAGATTGTAGAAACTGTAAATAAAAAACCCATGCACACACACTTATACAAGTAGCACAAAGTTTAGTGGTTATAGAAGAGAGGAAAGGCTTGCCCTACCACCATAGGAAACTTTCCTGGAGGGCCACACAAGCCCTAGACATGAAATATCTCAAGGTAGAACCCATTGATTAGGTGTTGTATGGAATCATCTTTGAAGGTTGAGAGATGATAAACCTCATTCTCTAGAGAGGTAGTGATAACGAAGGGGCCAAACCATTTATGCATGAGTTCTATTTTTATGGTGTTCCTTGTCAAAAATAAACACTGTATCACCTACCTTGAATGGACATGTGCACACCAATTTCTTGAATTGATGGCATTGATGTTGTTGGTAAGCATGGTTGTGCTCAAGGGTGTCAATGTGTCACTCATCTAGCTACTCAAACTTAGTGAGGTGAGCGGTGCATTTTTCCTCATCAAAGAGATATATGAATGTCTTAACCCATAGTGAAGGGATTAATACCTATAAATTAAGAATAACCTTGGACCCATACACGAGTATGGGGTTGGCCCCGTGATCATCTAGAAGCTAGTTTGATAGGCCCCAAGGGCAGGATAGAGCATGAGATTCCAATCCCACTTGAACTAGGCAATGGTATGGAGAAGCATCTTATTTAAAGTTTTATTTGAATATTTAACTTGTCTATTTCCTTGAGGGTAATGGTTGGAGGAGAAGTGGAGCTTGAACCCCAAGAATTCAATGAGTTAATGCATCTCAGGGCTTTTAAAACCTAGACCATTATTAGCCATAATCATAGGAAGGACCCTGAACCTACAAATAAGCTAGTTTAGGATAAACTTGGAGATGGTCTTCCCACACATGTCACTTAGAGGCATGGCCTCAACCCACTTTGTGAAATAGTCAATGGCAATGATGAACTAGTGATGGCCATCAAAAGAATTAGGTTTAAACTCACTGACAAAGATGAGAGCCCAAACTAAGAAGGGCCAAAGGGATAAAATGGAATGCAAGAGGCCTACAAGGGCATTAATGGCATCCCCAATGACTTAGCACATCTTACACTTCTTAGCATATTGGATGGCATCCTTAACAAGAGTAGGCCAATAGTATCCCATCTTGATAATATGTTGATCAATGACTTGCCCTCATGGGTGGCCACCACAAATACTCTCGTGAGACTCATCCAATACGAAAGGAATATCCACATAGATGAGACACTACATCAACACACCATCTAGACCCCTCTTGAATAATATGCCACCTATGATAATATATCAAATGAAAATCTTGAAAATCTAATAACATTCCTACAAAGGAGCATCGATGGGATAATATTAAGTCTCAAGGTAACAAATAATGTCATGATACCAATCACACTCATATACCTTAATCTAATCAATCGAGTAGACCATCTCATCAGTAAAGGCATCATCAACCAATTTCATTCTAAGATTGGGTAGTGGGCACTCATCAAGTTACATAGCTACAACTAAACCCTTGGTGGACTTTTGGTTAACTATATAGAGGTCAAACTCTTGAAGAAGCATGATCCACCTCATAGTCCTACCAGCAAGGTGTGTCTTGCTAAGTAAGTAGATAAGTGGATTAGATTGGATAATCATTTTAGTGGTTTGACACAACATGTAATGTCTCAACTTATTCATAGCAAAGACAAGGGAAAGGCACTACCACTCAATGAGAGAGTAGTTAAGCTCAGGGCTAACTAGCGTGCGAGAGATGTACCAAAAATCTCTCTTTCTATTAGTGCCATCCTTTTGACATAACATGCCCCTGATGGAAATATTAGTGACATAGGTGTCCAAGATGAACTCATGACCCTCAATGGGTGCCATTAGGATGGGAAGATTATGAAGCATGAACTTCAATTCCTTAAAAACCACTTAGACCTCAGCAAACCAGAAGAATAGAGTGTTCTTGTGTAAGAGATGTGTGAGGGGTATGGATTTATGAGCATAATCCTCAAGGAAATGTCTAAGGAAGTTAATATTTTTAAATAAGGACTGAAATTGAATGAGGTTATATAGGGAAGGCATCTCAAAGATCACCTTGATCTTCTCAAGATCCACCTCAATGCCCCTTTGTAAAACAAGGAAGCCAAGAAGCTTTCTAATGAAAATACTAAAAATACACTTCTTGGGGTTAAGGCTGATGTGATACTCTCTAAGATTTTAAAAGATGATCCTGAGGTCTTGCACATATTCAAACCACTTGTAGGATTTACTGAGGAGATCATCAACATAACACTCAATAATCTTATGGATAAGGTCTTGAAAAACATGGGTCATGACATGCTAATGAGTATCCCCAACATTATTTAGACTGAAAGGCATGAGAGCATAATATAAGGTACCCCATGGGGAAATGAATGTTATCTTTTGAAGGTCTTTGGGTGTAATCCATATTTGGTTGTACCCAAAGAACCCATCCATGAGGGACATGATCTCAAAATCAACTATGGAATCAATAATCTAGGTGATCAAAGGAGTAGGAAAATTATCTTTTGGACAAGCCATATTGAGATCCTAAAGGTTGATGCAAATCTAAATAGCTCCATTCTTCTTGAGAATAGGGATGATGTTGTAAACCCATCAAGGGTATTCAACATCTTAGATAAAAACAACTCAGATGAGCTTTTCAATCTAAACCTTGACTAACTAGGATACTTTAACTACCATTGGTCATGGCTTTTGGTGAATGGGTTAGGTCCCATCATCCATAATAAGGTTATGGAAAATGATGTCAAGATATATGCCCTTCATATCAATATATTCTGAAGTGAATACATCCAAAAATTTGTGCAAGAAGGTGACTAAGACATCATATTCCTCTAGAGTGAGGCTAGCACTGATCTTGATGATCTTTGGCCTTGCTGAAGTGCCAAGGTTGACATCATAGATCCTTCAACATCTATAGCATTGCCTTCCTCAAAACACTCAAGTGTGGAAGGAAGTGATTGATATAACACTTCAAGCTTGACTGCCAGGACATTCACTATGGGAATGCCAAGGATTAGGCCATCAATGAGAGAGATCTCCAAACCTAAATGATCAAGGGGATAATGGTACCTATGGAAATCCCACATGAGATTTATGTATGCATTCTACTCCTTTAATAGGTTATGTACTGTAACATGAATGAAATATCACTCGAGATCAAACTCAGCTAGTCAAATCATCTTAGTGGGAGACGCATTGAGAGAACCTATATTTTGATAGGAAAAACATGATATGAGGGGAAACTCAATGTCTAAAGAGATGTCTTGAAATAGGTCTCCAAGAAGAGAAAAGCTAGCCTAATGTCACAGAGTGGAAGAGGGAGTTGGTTTTCATGTGCCAAACTCTGAAGGAATGAAAACTAATCGATACTCAGTTGAATCAAAAGGTTCTTCCTTGAGAAAATGAGATTTAGAAGTAGCGGTGTGTGGGCATCCATAGAGCCCCATGATGAGATAGCCAAAGCCTCCCCTAAGGGCTTTATCTTTGTGTATATAAATGCCTAGGGATCTAGGTCAACCTCCATGGTATGAACCTCACCTTCATGCATGAACTAAACTATACTAAATGTGGCTGATGTAACAGCCTACATGGTAGTGGTCCAAGGATGGCCAAGAATCATGTTATATGAAAGTTCCAAGTCTAACACACAAAACTCAATCCTAACTATTGGCCCCCTAAAGCTTCATCTTCTCTACCAGCACAACTATGTCATTGTTGAAACCAATATAATTATGGAAAGAATTAGAGAGCTTCTTTTGACTTATCCCAATCTCGTTGAACACACATATGGGCATGATATTCAACATAGCTCCTTCATCAATAATGCATCTCTTGACATGATAATAGTTAATGGAAGTCTCAATATAGAGAATCAATCGAGACCTCTTTGAAAAAACCAAAGCATCTGGCAAATAAGTGGGGTCTAAATATAGGATGGGAGGGTGAGGGTGCTCAGATGCATCAGAGTTGAGTAAAACTTTAACAACATCCCATAGTGGATCCTCACAAGAGAGACCAACCTCATCAAAGATGAGGCCCCTTTATTCAAGGCAAAGGCAAACAAGGTCCCAAATGGAGATCCCAACTGAGAGGGCATGTAACTCCTCTATGATATAGTAAGGATGTTATCAATCCTAGGGAGGGATGTTATGTCAAAAGTCAAATCTAACTTTTGAATTCCCTACCGCTGTGGGCTGGATAGGAGGCCCAACACCACTAGTCTCTCTAACAAAGTTGATGACCCAACCTAAACACATGTTGACAAAGCACTCATACCTAATAAAGGCTATGTCAATAATAACAATGACCTTGATACTCTTGCATTTGGTTTTCCCTCTCAGATCAGCCTAGGTAGAGGATTTAGAAAAGGTAAAAGAGTAATAAGGGGAATGAGGGGCTTTAGCCTTTGATTTCTTCTTTTTTTTCTCTTCTTTTCTTTATCGTGATCAGATAGAGGCTCCTTGAACACATTTAATGTTTGGTTGGGTTTCATAAGTGGGGAAATTTGAGATAGAGGTCAAGCTTGTGCACTAGACTTTTTGGCAGCACAAATGGCATCATCATGCCCCTTCATCCAATGGAAATTTTAAAACTTTGTGGGTTCATAAGGAAACACCATCTTTGTTTCTTTATGCTTGATTTAGAATCCTTATTTTTAGCTAGCTTCTTTCTCAAAGCATTCACCTCATCGATCTCCATCTTATCCTTCTTCTTAAGAAGAGAATCTATGACACCATCATCAGTCACATTACAGTTGTGATCACACAAAGAAGATGACTTTTGGGTTGGTATGGGATACATGCTTGCATGTACCTCAAATAATTAAATATTTAGATACTCATTAATAACTTCATCATACGATGTGGGCTCATACTCAAGGACCTCAAGGTGAACCTCCTACATCAATGCTAGCATGGATATGTCATAAAGTTGATCATCCAAGAACTTTGTTCTACATATATGGGAACCTGAATGCCATCTACACACAAAATAAAAGTTTGACTCATCCTTGGACTATGCCATGGAGATGAGTGATTGAATGCTGAGTTTAAAAAGTCTAAAGATATCAAAGTCCTAGAGGAAGTTAGAAGGAGCTAAAAACTAGAAAGAATCTAGAGACAGATTCTGAAACCAAACAAGGGCTTCATGTTGTAGAGAATGTGCGAAGAGATTCAACATCATACCATCATCATGTTCCCAATCCATAAACACCATCATGAATTCCTTAATATGCTCAGTGGGATTGGAGTCCTGAGTCCCATTGAACTTAGGAAATTTAAGGATAGGAGTAGGAAGGGGAATAACACGTATCCAAGGGGATAGAGGATTCCTATGGGGATCCTCATATGCATGATTGATAATAGGTTGGTGATGAGCTCGAAGTTAGGGTTCATGATGGTGATGATGTTGTCGATGCCAATAGACATCATCATAACGATGATCATAGAGAGGATGATGTCAAGGCGGTTCCTGATATGGGAGACACTCATGCTAAAAATCATCTCTACCACGAGGTGGGGAACAACCATGGGAAGGATATCATTCCCCATGGGGGTGATCGGATGATGTGGCATACTCATGGAAATAGTCATGATGACATAAGTCTCCATGATGTTAGTTATGTACCATCATATGAGGGTCAACTAGAGGGAACTGATGCTCAAGATAAGCATTCTACAAGTTTCAATTCTACAAGTGGCAGTTGAAATTAGCACGCTCATCAAAAACACTAAAGGAAGGGCTAGGAGGATGGGAGGAATCTTCATGATGGAGATACCTCATCATGTTGTAATACTTATGACCCACAACATGGACATGAGGGAGTTCTTGTTGTAGAATCTCCTACTGAGAAAGAGGTGGGGAACGCATGCAAGAACTGGTCGAGGCACTAGAAACTGAACCATTGCAAACTCTATCTTTAGAAGAAGCACACCATCAAATCTTAAGGGGAGAAGGATGCACTTCAATCACCTAAAGGCATTTATGGAAATCAATAATGATCACACGTAGTTCATCAAGTCCCAACCACATAAGGGTATCCTCATCACCTTTAATGGGTGAATGAGATGTGGTATGAGGCTAAGAAGAAATATCCTCAAATGAATGAAGCTCATACTGGTGAAAAGGGGATTGAGTCTATTGGTTATAGTCTTTCCAATATAAGTCCATTTGGAACACAAGAGGGTGTAGACCACCATGTTGGGTCAAGGGGACCTCCTAGATCCTATGATGTCTATGGCAATCTATTACAATCATGACTTGCTCATGAGTGAGCTCAAAGATAAGACCCTAAATTTGATGGGATTGGCATCCCAAAGGTGGGAGGATGGCCATGGATGTAATGAAATAAGATCAACATGGGAGACAATAGAAAATATAAACTGATGGAGAACCAATAGGGAGAATGACATAAAACCAAAGCAAGAGAAAACCAAGTCAAGAGCCAAAACACAACTAAAATCAAAGCCTAATAACTAACAGAGGGGATTTGGCTAAGTGAGATATAAATAGGATAAAACTAATGTGAGACCATATGTGAGATCCCACTAGGCATACTAGAATGTATCTCCAAGAATCTGAATGGAGCCACTAGTGTTTGGCAGGGATGTACACAGGGTACTTAAACAAACCACTAGAAGCCTAGAAGGCTCAAGGATTCTATGGGCTATAGAAGATCTATAGTGCCTTTCCAATTTTATGGCTTGCACAAATATATAGATAGACTTATAAACTAGGTTAGGGATATAATGATCAAGTGCACAAAGGATTCAGGGATCTCGAATGAGTATAACCATAGTAAATTAAGTAGCTAAGACTAGAAATTCACTTGCATCTAAATTCCAAAAATAACAATACTGAATAAAGAGAGCTAACAAATTATATGTAAACTTAGAGGCAAAGGCACTTTCAAGTCAAATGAAAGATGTTTCAATAAATAAATGCATTTTCAAGAAAGGGTTCAATATCATGCCTAATCTAATTTTGAGCTATATTTTACTTTCAACACTATTATTCTCTAACAATGTAGTTTTCTAGTTTAACAAAAGAGAGAGAATGTTTATGCAAGTTGTATAGATTGTTTTGAGCATGTAGGATCCTAATATTTAATTAAAAACATTTCCAATACAAGCATAACATATAATGGAAGATATTTCAAGCAATGAAGATATTTTTAACCACATAAAAATGCATAAATTTTAGAAACTATTTTAAACAATGACCTAAACAAGCTAAATCACTAAAACAAATCAAACCCTAGCATGTATAATATTGAAAACAAATAATAATTTCACTTTTCATAGAAAAGTGTCCTCATATCAAACTCAAAATAAGTGTGCAGACTTTATACCAACCGATTATCCAAGCTAGGAATCAAGAGAGGAAAAGGATCAGGTTGTGTGTGAGTTGAGTCCATACCAAGAGCCAAACGCTATGGAAGAGGTGAAGGAAAAGATGCCACTATATAAGAGGCCAACCCACAAGATTTAGGAACACTATAGAGAGAAATGTGAATCACCAAGATAAGATGCAGAATTAGTAGGGCATCCCCTATCACAATGAAAGTTATTGTGCCAAGAAAGAACTAAGAGAGATTCAAAGAGGTAGCCAAGATTTGAGTGTGATGATCAAGTGAGAAGATCAAATAAATAATATACGAGAGAGTGAAGAGAGAGGTTCAAATGAATGATAAAAAGGCATATATCTCAACCCTAATCCACCAAAAGACCAAAAATTAGCCATTTCGGCCCAAACCTAGGCTGTAGCCTAGGCCATGGATTTTATGAAGGAAATATGTGGCCTAGGCTATGGGTTTCCTCCCTAAGCCACATCCTGGGTCAAAAATCCACCTAGGGTAGTTAACAGGTCTTTGAATGGGCCCCGAGAGGTGCCTAAAGAACCTATCTAGCGTGAAAAAGGTTTGAGATGTGTTAAGGATGTATAGGGGATGAGAGTATGATGTGAGAAAGGTCTAAGTGAGTGATATATGACTCGAAGCAAGATAAACATGGTTGGTAGTTTGCACGTGAGTTGATGTGTAATCATAGGGAGGAGTAGGGTCATAAGAAGTATGATTATAGATATAAAACATTTGATAAAATCTACATGACTAATAAATTTAGAAAATAGAGCATCACTACACATAAAACAACCATAAAATACATATAGGGGAAACCATTTCAGAATTGTATATTAATCTTTATCACATAAAAACCATTTCACAATATAACTAAGTGCTATATATAGAGTTTTACAAAGTTTTGTCACCTCATATTCTGACCTTTTGCTACATCCAAAGGAAAAACTCTTCGCATTCTGAAAACTATTGTTATGCTTACAAGAGCCAAATATGTACAAAATACAAAATTAGTGCAAGTTACACACATGTCCACTAATTACACTTTGTGATTTTGTATCCTTGTACTACTCCCAACATGATTTATTTGTTATGAAAGCATAACATGCCTTCTCTTTCTCCACTTCATTCAAAAAATCATTTATCGAAGCTAACAACACTCGGTTTTTGTCATTCGCATCTTCTTCATTGTCCTTCACCGCACTCAAAGTGAACTTATCACCATATTTATCTAAGTAGTATGTATTATCCCTACCATCATAAATATTATTTCTATCAAACTTCCATGGTCTACCCAAAATAAAATTAAATACATCCATTTGCATAATGTTACACTAAACTTCATCTTTGTATGCACCTATCTGAAACTTCACCAAGCACTATTCATTAACCAATATCCAATGGCCCTTTTATAAACTATAAAACTATATAAGGGTTAGGGTGCACCAAATTATTCGAACCCAAATTCTCTACCATATTTCATAATATTGAATTTTTAGTACTACCACTATCTATAATCAACTTACCAAACTTACCCTCTGACATATAAACTATTTAGAAGATATTCATAATATGTTCTCTTACTATCCTTATTTATTGTCTTCAACAATACTCTATTCATCATGAGATTATCTTTGTACTCTGGTTCCTTGAAATGCTCTGGAGATCTAATTAGATCTCCATCTCCATGTGCAACATTCTTACTTCAATCCTTATTATGCTTTCCCTTTACGCCTGAGGGAACTCATACAATCTATGCCCAACCTAACCACATCTGAAACATATTCTAGGGAATCATCTTCCCCTTCCTATTCTAGATCTTTGGCATGCTATGGATAGGCAATATCCTTATCTATGTGCATAACTTTGCTCTCCATCTCATGCATAACCTTGCCCCTATACATGCAAATTATTGTATACAATGCTAGTTTCTCATTCATGGTTTTAATGGATTCTTCCAACATCATATCATCCTCATCTACACACAAAATTTCCTCTTCTTTGCATGTCCCTTGACTGCCTATGGAACAACTTCTCCTTGGCTTTTAATGCAAATCAATAATCCTTCTCCACCTTTTAGAGTATTACCATGCTCAATTGTTCTTGGATATTAAGCCTCGTTCCATTTACATATATTTCAAATTTCTCTTGATCCATTTCACCATGGCTAAATCTGATGGTGATCTTATAAAACTCCTCAATATAGTCCTTCTCACTAAGATATATTTGCTTCAAGTTCTATAACTTCTTCAATAAATCTACATGTTAATATTTAGGTATGAATTTACCTCTCAGCTTGGTGACCATTTTGTTCCATTTGGTAAGATGTAATTTCTCTCTTCTTATTTCCATCTAGACTTCCACTAAAGGGTTGCGTAATCCTTCAGTTTAATCTAATAAACCTTCATTCTCTTTAGGCCACTTATATCATCAAACTCAAAATATTCTTCAATGTCTATGAGCCAATCTATAATTTATTTAGGGTTTGGGGATCCAAAAACCATGCCACATCTATATTTGTTCCTCTATCGATCCTTCATATAGCTCTAAGGTATTTACCTTCCTTGGCATCCATTTGTTAGTTCATCCTCTTAATAGTCATCTTCATGTTTAGCTCCTGGTTATTCTTATTTAGGATCACTTTGGTCATATTTTGGGGAGAAACCCATTTTTTTATCTTATTCAGAAACTTCCAATCTAGTTTGCATAACCTTCAACATGTCTGAGACTTATTGTAATCTTCCAGCCATATTTGCTACTACAACTCCACCTCTATTTGTGATTCTCTTTGGAGGCATCTTGACTTTTTAGCCTGCCAAACCCTACTAGTGAAATATACGAGATCACAATTGGATGTAAGCAATCTCTTGACACTTCTACAATGGTCATATTTTTAACCTTTGCACAAATGTTTTTATCATTGTATGGTATCCCTCAAGAACCTTGTGTGTCAAGACTTAGTGAAACCATTTGAATTACTTCATATGTTTATGTATCATGCGCAAAAGTTTGGTGCATTCATGCCTCGGTGTATTTTTTGCCTTTCCCTTGCCTTAGAGGTAATAACATTTATGTATGGTGACTAGCTTGCTTCATGTGCAATCAAAACTTTACGTATATTTATGAGTGATTAATTTTTTCACACACTATGCAATAAAATACTTCTTATTTCTATTTTGATCATCATTTGCACTCTCAACAACCTTACACGTAGAATCTTTGTGTAAACCTTGAGTTAGCTTTGAAACTTGTTGGGTGACTACAACCAACTCTAACATCTTTTGCAATCGTTCCACTTCACTTCTATGTGCACTTCCCATGTGTGGCCCTTCAACCCAAACAGTTACACACTCGTACGTAATGTGTGTTATGTTAAAACCTTATTCATAAAAGGACCTATCTATTTTTAGTGATGCAAGATTGCATTAAATTAGGGATGCTTCAACATCAAAACTATTTACAATTATAAATCACGTTGAAACATGATGCCTTTATTGCCAATGCAAAAATGACTTAAATTTGACACAAAGTCAATGTACCTAAAAATTCTTAAACATGCCGACTTTATATCACCAAAACTGACACAAATCTCAAATTTTCACCATTCAAAACACCCAAAATATTGACTCCAAAAAAATAACTAATATAAATAATAGCATTATTTTCAAAAATCAAAACACCAAAAAAATATTAATTCTTAACAAAAATCTTACATGAATAATAACATGACTTATATATAATATAATAATACATATATTTACTTTACTTAATTAAACAATTATATATTAAATTTAAAGTTAATCTATTTATTCATATTATAAATCTCACATTCTTAAAATTTTAACTATTGTATAAAAAATATAATTATAATTTAAACATATTTAATTCCTATATAAAAATATTTATTTATTCATTACATTTTTCTTACCCATTTTTGTACAAACATCCACACCTTTTTTGGCATCTGGTAATATCTCAATCTCCTAATGAACTTTGAACATCCACACCTTTTTTTTGGCATATGGGAAGATTTTTATTGTGTTATTTTGGCATTTCTCAATAAGTACACATATGGCTCTTTAATCGTTCATCTTATTGGCCTCATTAAAACAAAATATCTTTTTTAATAAAGTTTTGATTGATGTGGGAACACAAATTGTTCTTTAACGAATTAAAACCTTGGCTCCACAATTTTGTTTTGGGGTGGATCATGTGCAAAAATAAAAATGTCCCTTTTAAAGGATAACGATGTCACATTTAAGGTGTTCCTATCATACAGAGGGGACTTTGACACTTCACATTACAAGACGCTCAAAAAGTTGATGTGGTGGCCCAATGAGCATCCATCTTAAATCAAGAGTGAAATGGGCATCTATTTTATAGAGTTTTGGTGGTACGATATTTTGATTATATTTTTGTATGGTCATGTTTAATCAACAGTGAATGTGAATCATAAATAATGTATCATAAATCTTAATTAATCATTTTTTTTATTATAACCATTTTTCTAATATTATTTTGATATAAATAATAGATATATTAATATTCTAATAAATAAAAATAATAATTGTATACTCTTATTAACATCTTAATAAATAAGATGTTTTAAAGTCTTAAATGAATGTAAAGTTTATCTAATAGTGAACTATATTGTTCATAGTTGTAAATATTTTGGTACTTTAATATTGAAAAAGAATCTTTAGAAGTTGGAAGGCTTTTTATGGTTTATAAAATTAGTGTAGAGATGTTGAACTTCAATATTTGAATAAAAAGTAATAAATGAAATGCACTTATTTAAATATTTATAATACACTGATAATGCTTAAATAATAAGAGAACAATAATATGAAATATAGAGAGAGATAGAAATGACATATCTTGTGTAGAACATTGTCGAAGATTTGTCACATAAATTTGAACCTAGAAACATTCAATCAAAATTGATGATTGTTGCCTTGAAATTTATATCTAATTAGAGAAGGTGGTCACGATTGTACATAACACTCTTGTTAGGTGTCTACAATATAAATTTCTCTCCTAATAAGGTCTTTACAACTAAAATAAGACTTTACACATTCATTTTCTAGGTTATAATCTTTGCTTCCATGTCCTTAATTTATGCATTACAACTCTTGTATACCTACAATAAGTGAAACTTTAACCTAGCGTATCAAGAAATGTAGATCAAAGGCCTACACTATGGTTTTGATATATAACATCCACTAACTAACCCTTTAAAAATCAAACCTCATGTAGTAGAACAAATAAATCATTAAGAACCTTGGAATCATAAAATATGTCTCTCATGTATCAATAATGTGCTCAATGGAAGCTATACAATGGACATATTTATGTCAAAATGAATTTTCATACTTGTCTATTTAAAGGTGACTTTGAATTCAAATTCAAAAATATTGGTGCAAGTGTTGAGTTCCAATAGGTAGAAGCAACAAAGGTGGAAATGGACGAATGGGCCCATCTAGTTATAAGGGCGTGAAAAAGAAACTTCTTGAACCATAGAATACAATCATGACAAACTTCCAAGCTATTACAAAATAGTCATGACAACAAAACCAAAAGTGTAAATAGATTATGTTGGGATGGTTATGAAGATGTGGGAAAGTTGCTTCATACTTCAAAAATCAATAATAACATCAATATTGTTCGATTTGAACCAAATTCTCTATACATATCTATAAGTGTGTAAACCATACATAAAACAACATGAAATAAAAGCCAATATAACATTCTAAGAAGGTACATTTTTTCCTACTTTAATGTGCATACTTAGTCACAAATTAAATGGTGTAGGTATGTACTTTAAATTAGAACATATAAAGGATACTAGAAAGGATATAACTAATAAATTGGATTGTCGGACTGAAAAAATATTAAGTCTCAAAATTTTTAAACCACTTGCTTGCACAGAAGTGAGTTAAAAAATAGTAATTATTGAATATGAAAATAATTGTAACAACATACCTCAATTGTCCCTTATAACTAGTGGAAGTCCCATGGGTCCATCATACCATATAAATATGTAGGAGTAAGGTTGGAACACTATATGCCATTTTGTGATGGCCCCCTACATCCAAATGAATCTAAAAAGTGAGTTTATAAATACTAAACATTGGGAATAAAAGTTGGAACCTTGTAATCATTTGGTGGTGGGCCTTCAAATTTTTAATACTAAATATATTGATTTAGATTCCTCTTTGTCCCCAATATACAATGGAAGGCATCTTAGTTCCATCATATCATCGAAGGAAATCATGGATATGAAAGATATAATATGTGATATATGCCCCCATTTTGAAATGTGGGGTGAATATGTGAAGCTCATATCTTAGAAGAGAGAGATTATATGTAGCATTAGAACATAGAAATCAATATCTCTTGGTACATTATGTGTAAAGATATAACTTTTATAAAACATGCACCATAGATATATTACACCAAGATATAAGCTAAGTAATAATAACAACATGGAATATGGAAAATCATAGCAGTAAGTTATTAGTCCCCATGATATATAATAATGAAGATAATAGGTGAAGTAATAAGAAATTACCCTAATAGATGCTCCAAATATGTGCATGACATGGATCATGGTCACATAGTGGAGGCGTAATTATAATGAATGCATGATGAGGATCATGGACGCAAAACAATAGTATAAGCATAAAGACTATGATGGACACACCAAGATTGTATGAAAATTAATCATGATAAGGATCATGGAAGGTGCTTAATACATATGATAACATACATAGAAAACATATTAGACACTAAAATATTCATTAAGAATGTGAGTATGATAAGGAATATAAAATTCACATAAGACGTAAGAATATCAAAAACATAAGCACATAAAACATATGAACATCTCAAGGAACATAGAAAGAACATCTAGCCCATAAGTACATAGAAATAAAATTAGGCACTATAAGATGTACCAAGAATATGACAAAGTAAATTGTTATGAGGAATATGGAATGTACACATGCTAGATACTAGGCAATGAAAGCGTCAAAATAAATAGGAAATAAACAATTCACTCACTCTTTTAGTTAGCACAAATGATTATTGTTAAATTTTGTGATGATTTATGTTCATCATATAGAAGTCATTATGGATGAGAAATCTTGGAAGCATGCAACTGACAAGAGAAAAGGCTTTAAGCTGCAACAAAAGGCACATTATGAAAGTGAAAAGGCAATACATGGTAATATATATGAAATAAAATCAAAATGAAAAAGTATGAGACTTAAATCATGAAAGTAAAAAAATTTATATTGAAACATTTCAATGTGATTATTATTAATCAAATAATAATACATACAAGGTTACTTGATAAAATAGCCAATTGGTATGCATCACTCAAACTCCCTCTTAGAGGAAACCGTTGTCTCAAAACACAACAACAAAATAAAAAATATCATGTTGGAAAAAACACAGTCACTCTTGGACCACTTTATTTCCCAAGGATAGTCATCTATGTAAAGTTATAAATTTTGAATACTCAAGTATATGGAAAGTATTATGATGAACATAGGTTACTCAAGAGTTAGGAAAATAATGCACAAGATTAACAAGTAGTAATATAAAGAGATACAAATAAGTGAAAACTATGCATGGACCCTTTCAATATATAGAGGGGATTCATGTTTCAAACATACAAAAGTTTTAGGTGGAAAGGTGATAAGCCATTGATCTTATTAATAATTTAAAAATATAATACAAGAACTATGAAAAATATAGGTGGTATGGAAGCACACCTTGAAATCACGACACATCATAAAAATTGGGAAACAACAACTAATTGAATACATCAAAGTTGACATTAGCAATTCATAGAAAAATTAAAATAAAATCAAGCAACCAGAGCCGCCAGACCCACAGATGAAGGAGGTGACATAAGAGGACTATTAGGCTTATCTTCCCAACCTCCCCCATGAGAGGGAGAGGTATCAAGTATAGACCAACTATCCTCTTATTTTTTTCTTATTCTTCAGTGTACTCGCAATGGGGATAAATTACAAGAGCCAACTTAAAAAAATTATTTTTCCCATCCCCCACCCTTCTACCTTCTACCTATTATTTAATATTTTTTTATTAATATAATATAATAACAGTGAGTTATATATTTATTATTTATTTTAAAATAGGTTCAATATATATTATATTATATTGAATTATTTATATATAAAAATTTCGTATCTAATTCTTATATAATGAATTACATGTTATAATTCAAAACATTATTAAATAGATATAAAAACACGAATTTTTCCTAAAAATCTTATAATAATCTTATCCAATGGAAAAGCCTCAATCCATTAACATTAAAACACTTACACAATTATTAAACTTTGACAATATGGGCCACTGGAGAAACTATGGGCCACACAATTTCTTGCCCTTTCCCATATAAACAACAAAACAAGCTTCTTTCACAAGCATTTCCCTTTCGGCCCCAGAGGGGCAATGGGGTAGCAAACATAATGTACGGAGCAATAATATAAAAAGGAAAGGAAATCTCTGATGGATTGGTGGAAATAAGAATGCTATTCATGTTTGTATGACTATAAAATGGTGGGGACAGAGGAACATATGCTTTGTTTCATTAGGGGTGCAAAATACAATCATGTCGTTAATTGTTTTGCTTTGGGCCTTCCTTGCTTCATACACTTGGTGCACTTTAGATTTTGATTATGGAGTGTCCCCTGTTGCTTATGGAGAAACATTCATTGGTTCCAAGAGATTTAATGTTTTTATACTTTATAAAAATTAGAATAATTTTTTTTTTTTTTTTTTTTTTTTTTTTTTTAATTATTATTACTGTGTACTTGTTTTTAGTTTGATATTTTGGATTATTAATAATATGAAAATTATTCTATTTTTTTAAAAATTGTATTGATTTATTAAAAAAAAAAAAAAAAATTAATGATAAATTGTGGTTAGTGATTTAAAATATTGAGCTAAAAACATGGATATCATATTTCTAAAAAAATATAATTTATTTGTTTATTAAATATATTTTTTATTAGATAGGGTAAACAATATCTTTGGTTGGGGTGCAAATTAGTGTGAATACAAACCGGAGGCCCAAATCTTCCAATCACCATCATCAAAAAATACCAAGAACAACAACATCACCAACTATCCACACAAATAACATCGATGGGATGTAATAGCCAACAACATCGTCAGCGGTTCAAACCATCCAAACACCACCACAAAACACCAAAAACCACCGAGATGAGCTTTTCACTGGAGCTACAACCAAGACAGAGAGGGGTTTTAACAGATCCCCACAACCGAAAACCAAACAAGGCACAACCCTGTCAGACAAGTAGCACAACATGGATTTTAGACAAACCCCAAAACCCCACCTGGTCGAGAACAGGGTCGAAACCAGACCCGCATGAGACAAGCTCCCCTGAAGATGAACAATACAAACAAGAGGGAAATAAGGGTTTTAAACTGGACCCCAAAACTAGGTGGTCTTCTTGAAGAAGATCCTCCACACAACTGAACTTCAACAAAATTTCAACGTATTCGTCACACATCTGAAGCACAACCAATAGACATGCACACCCACTCAGTGAAACAACCCACAAAAAAAGCTCCAAAAAATTATAGTGTGGAAATGGAATCCTCTGACATACACCCAAACCATAAAAAACCACTGAATAGATCCTCTCTGAAGAATCCTCTAACCTCCCCAACCAAAACCTAACAACATAACCCATAAATAAAAATCCATCCCTTACACCCACCCCCAAAATTCACACTAAAAACCACCACCTTACCTCATGAGTCCGACTCTGAGTCCTCTCCTTCATCCTCCCCAAACCATGAATCAGAGCACATCATCCCCACCCATGGCCATTTTTGAAAATGGTTCACCTGCTCCTCGTCCCACCCATGGTGGAAGACCTTATAATGGTAAAAGTAGAATATTTTAGGAAATATGTTTATTAAATACATTAACTTATTTTTTAAGTTGGAACTTTAATCTATTTCATTTATTTATTAAATGCATTGACTTATATTTAAGTGTCTCTAACTTTTAATGATTCTATACAACTATGACTATGTACTTTGCTATCTAAATGTGAATCCACGCCATGTTTAAAATGCATCTTTGACTGTTATGCCACAACATCCAAAAATAATAAAAGCTAGACGATAAAGACGCATCATACGATCCATGCCTTCACGTGGGCACAAGCCCACATCAATGGTGCCAATTCGTTCAATTATAATAAGGTCTTTGTTTGGTACGGCCTGCATTTTTAAGACGCAAGAACCCCCACAAAAATAATTAAAAAATAAAAAAATCTTCAATAGGTTATGTCTATAGTTTTTTAAAAAAATAATAATTAAAGTTTGAAAGGCTATCAAATACTCTATGCTTATTCAGGTAACAAAATGACTCTACTTTAGGTCTTGTCAATATTTATTTATATGATTTGTCTAAATCTATTAAATAATTTAATAGAAAGATAGTTGTGATCAGTAGAGTTTAGATAAATTTGTTTTGTTCCTAGTATTTATTTATATGATTTGTCTTAATGTTAACATCAAATTTATTAAATAATTTAATAGAGAGATAGTTGTGAACGGTATAGTTTAGATAAATTTGTTCTTAGTATTTATTTATATAATTTGTTTTAATGTTAACATCAAATCTATTAAATAATTTAATAGAGAGATAGTTGTGAACGGTATGGTTTAGATAAATTCGTTTCACACAGGAATAACAGGATATATTTATATTCAGGTTTTAGGGTTTAGGATGAGTATTTCATGTAGGCACGAGAATTTCATTGCAAAATATTTCAGAACCGTCATTTTTATATTTTGTCATTATCAATCAAATCTATGGAAAAAATAATAATAGTTTTGTGGCGTGTGGGAGTAGTCTAAGTCCAAACGTTGGCACAAATTCAACAACCTCCATTTCCAAAAATCATTGTAACTTCTCCATTTCCAAAAATCATTACAACTCCTTCGATACCAAAACACATGCTTCCTTGTGGCTTATTCTCATTTTTTCCATTCCTAGTCAGTTGATAGTATTTGAAACTCAAATAAAATGGAGGACAAAGGAAGCATTACCAGAGGTATGTGGAACTAGGATTTTTTTGGGAACCTTTCATTACTCAAGCTCACCTCTGAACACTCTTTCACGCTTGCATTTTTAAGGCAGACCTCTAAACAATATTTAATGTTTGCATGTTAATGGGTTTTAGTATTAATGGGTTTGCAAAAAAAAAAATTCTTTAATTCATAAAATTATGCAAACTCAAACTCAAAAGAGTGTTGTTTTGACAATGCTAAGTTTTAATAAATATAGGTTTGTCAAATATGGTGTTTTGAAAAGACTGGGTTTCGAAGGGTATTTGTTTTGAAAATAGTATTTTAATATTTATTCACAAGCATAAGGAAGGAAATTAATTGTAGAAGGTATTCATTTTAAAAATAGGGTGTTCAAAGGGAGAACTAGCGTTAGGGCCCACGTTTTTAATGGTCAAAATCATTAATTTCCTAAGAGTGGCCATTAGTAGGTTCTTTGACATATAATTCATAAGGCAGGGGCCATTCTCCCATGGGCCTACATTTTTAACACCCATAACCATTAATGCCCTGAAAAACACCCTATATATTCTTTTTTCTTATGTTGAGAAAGTGTAGAGGTGAGAAAATAATATATACATTGATTATTTAAAACCTTCAACATATATACCTTGTATATTTAAAACCCACAATATATGTCTGCAAATGTTGATGGGACTATAATGTTGTCTAAATACGCACTCCCAAAGGTATTTAGAACTGGACTTCCTCCTTTTCCATGACCTTTGACAATGAGTTTATTAGGTAACAAAATTTAAAATTTTATGACTAATCTAATATGATTTTTCACAACTATTTTGTGTGATTATCAACTTGTTTCTTCTATGCCTTAATTTTGATTATGTGAAAAAATGGTATTTATATAGGGATAGGATTTATCTTTTACAATTCTACTTATTGTTTGAATTAAGTTATATTCAAGAGTTGGTACTTTTTGAATGATGTGGAAAAGGATTGGATTTTGGGTCTTAGAAATACTATTGATGCTTATATTTTTTTATTACTATTTCATTTTTATTAAAAATAAAGCTTTGATAAGATGGAATTTGCAATGTATAATTATAAGTAGTTTTGATTCCTTGTTGCAAGGGTATTAGCTCACTTATTATATTTAGATTGCATTGATTATGATTTTTAGCCTTGTGTGCATACAATTATATTAATAATTTATTACTAGTTTAGGTTTATATTTGTTATCAAAATTTTCCAAAGTTTACTTTCATTAATAAAATCTTGTTTCTTGATCCAAACTCATCTTATATTTTAGAAATATTCTTATATTAAAGTTTTTGAAACATGTTGATGTATCATTTAGAACTTATGCTACAATTACAAAATATATATTCCATCTTAATAATGCATATATTGATAACCTTCTCATTTAGTAAGGACTTAGCAAGATAAAAATATTATTATATAGTCTTAGAAATTCCAATTTTAAGTAGTCCTTAAGTTTGATTAATTTTATTTATTATGTAGATTCCAGTATCAATTAGTCCTTAGGCTTGGAACTAATATATTTCACTGTGTATAGGATAGTATTATAATTATTCAAAGGTTTTCATTTAACTTCACTCAACCTTAATTTATTTAGAGACAATCCGATACAACAAATAAGTAAATAATATATCACTAAAATTTATTAAGACTATGTCCCATTTAAAAAAATCATAACTAAAACTAATTCAGACTCTTAATGTGTAGATGATATTTAGAAAGTAAAAGTAATGCAAGAAAATAGCATATTTGATATCTAATATGTATTTATATTTTTTAAATATTGATAATGATCCTAAGATAGTAAACATATAGTGATGTTTCTATGAAAACTATTTAGTCAAGTTTTGGTAGCTTATAACAATATGACTTTGTCAGGGATGATATGAACAAGTTATTTGTTGGTGAAAAGGTCTTGAATTCTATTATGTGCAATGAATTTTTCATGTTTGTAATGTTGTGAAAAGTCATTTAAAAGCGCTGATAACTGTAGATTTGCACTGTGTTTCAGAATAAATAAAATGATTTAATCACAACTATTTTGTACCATGATTTGTGTGTTTCTTCTATACCTTATTTTTGATTATGTGAGAAAATAATGTTTGTATTTGTAAAATTTATCTTTTATAATTTTACTTCTTGTTTGAATTTTGTTATGTTCAAAACTTGGTGTGGAATAAGATTGGACTTTAGGTTTTAAAAATATTATTGATGCTTGCATTTGTTATTGGTATTTCAAATTTTATTAATTTTAGCTTTTCTTATCATATAAAATCATAGCCATAGGGGTTATGTACCCAAATAGAGCACAGTTTCACAATCATACTTATCTTTAAAAAGTACAATGTAGTCTATAGTCAATATTCTACTTTGTATTGAATATGCAAACTATAACCATTTAGATTGATTTTTGGATTCGATAAATCAAAATAGGATCACTTATTTACATATAATTTGGAACCTAATTTTTTTTAACTCAAAATAATTAAAAATATATGGAACAAATAAACTGGGAAAGGCTCGTAAATTTTCTCATGACCACATATTGAGAAATTTTAGCAAGCCCCCTTCTATGAGACCATAGCCTTAACAGGGGTTGGTGAGAGAGTGTAGGACCCTTTTCTAATTTATTGGTGTCATTAATTTTTAATTCTTTTATGGTGACAATTTTTAAGTGAGAAATATAACCTTGGCAGGTGTTGGTGAGAGAATGTAGGACCCTTTCTAATTTTTTGGTGTCATGAATTTTTAACTCTTTTGAGCTAAAAAAAATTTAGTGAGAAATCTTAAGAATTATATGAAAATTGGAAGTTTGTACTTTATACCATTCGACGTGTCATGTAGACAAAAAAACCACTAATCTAGTGGGGAAGCTTTCAGCTCCCATTTTTAGTAGCATCTAAAAGTTTTCAGAGATTTATTTTATTCCATAACTTTATTATTTGAAGATGTTATATGTTATTGTGTATTATGATTTACGTACTTAAACAATTATTTAATGATATAAATGTTTGCTTTCCCTAACTTTATTTCAGTTGTAGCAAGAAAGTGTTATCCATAAATTTGATATTAGTTGAAGCATGATGGACAAAAAGCTTCCTTATGTCTTAATAATAATTTACGTGAAGAGCCAAATATTGTTCCATGATTTCTCTTGAAGTAGTTTGAAGATTGAAATTTTTACCAATGCATTAACCACAACCATACTCCATTAGATGGTTTAGTGCAGGTTCTGAGAAATGCATCACTCAACATTGTCAAATGGTGTACAACATCAAGTATTTTCAAGATATAGTCCTTTGTGTTGTCACTCCATTAGAGGTATGTGACATTATATTGGGTCAACCACATATTTTTCATTGTTGTGTAATTTATGAAGTAAATCCTAAAAATGTTGTCATAAATGTTAGTGATTTAAGATACCACACATAGGAATAGTTCAAAAATAATTGCTCATTAGCGCTAAACAATGTAAGAATACAATCACATTTAGTAATAAGTTTGTGTTTTTGATGGTGATATTTGAATGTAACAAAGTCCTTGTGGTACCTATGGTTACCATAGTTTCATCCCATCTTGAATGTAAAACTCTTGCAACATTAATTTCCACCCTTGTTGGACACTTCAAATAATATATAAACCCTTTAGAAGGTAGAGATCAATCCAAGTTATAATGTTTTAGTAAAATTAGATCAATTCATTGAAGCTTACATCAAATAGACACATCGATAAGAGATTCATCTCTTCTCATTCATCAAAGTAGATCATGTGCCTTCCCAACGAAAATGGTTTATAGAAGTGCATATAGCCAATATGTTCCCACATATTCTTCCAAAACTACATATAGTGGGGACCATTACTCTTCAAGGAGGGGCGAATGATCTAGGAGGATCTGGGTCACTCAGTCATACCATATATTAAAAAAGTTACACATTTAGCCTTGTGCTTACATCATCAGTTGTGTTAGTGGGTCATATACCTACGTGTAAAAGGATTCTTTGTGAATCCATTTATACATTACCACATAATCCCAATAGTTCAAGTACTATAACTAACACCCTATCAATAATTTTGGTTAATGACATCACTACACTTTATGGTTATGAAGAGGTCGTTACAAACAATTGTAACAATGCAACTAGTGCTTATCTTCTTGAATTATATAATAATGTGCACTTCCATTATTTGTAGGTTAGTAATACACAATGTCAAACTAAATGGCATAATAGAGTTAGGAATCCCTGTGATAACACATATGATCTCTCAAATTGTATATAACTTAGCATAATACAATGTTGTTGTTACAATTTTAATTCTATTATCACTTTGTTCTTTATTTCATGTTTATTTATTTTATTTCATTTTATTTTCTCTGTCATTTAGTAAATCACTTTCACACATAACCTATTTAACCCACATTATGTAGGTTGTCCATCAGGTCTCCTCCTAGGCCCTAGATCAATGGTATCATAACATACACACTTCATATCATTACTAAATGATATCATTTTATTTCTAAAGTTTTAGTCATTATTTGTATGCCCATGCATATGAGGTTTGATTACAGGGAGTTAGGGCTTGAGACTCATGACCCTTCATCATACCTTTCTTCACATCCTCAGATGGGAGACAAAGCTAAAATGACATCGACTCCAATAGTTATTCCAATGAGGATTGTCACGCTAGGAAAACCTTGTTTATGTAGCTTGAGGCTAAAGGTACCATCACTGCACCACCAGATAAAGGTAAACATATCATGGATTTTGAGCCTAGTGCCATGGTAGTTACAAAAAATATTTATACTATCATTATGGAAATAGAGAAAGCAAAATGATTGTCTTGTTCTCAAATGTGGATCAATGCCCAATCAATACACTTCATTGTTAACAATGGAAAGAACCTGATTTATTCTAAAGTAATTCAAAGATTAAATTTGTCACAGATGCCTCACCCATAACCATACTCCATTGGATGGTTTAGTGTGGGTTTTGATAAATACATCACTTAGTAGTGTCAAGTGGTATACAACATCAAGCCTTTTCAAGATACAATCCTTTGTGACATCACTTCATTAGAGGTATGTGATATTCTATTGGGTCAACCATGTATTTTTGATTAGCATGAAATATATGAAGCAAATACTAGACATATTTCCATAAATGTTAGAAATTTATGAGATTGCATACTGGAAGTATTTCCAAAGCTATCATTCATTAGCACCAAGCAGTGTGAGAATCTAGTCACATCTAGTAGTAAATTCATGATTTTAATGGTGAGATCTAAACATAATATCCTTATGGCACCTATGGTTACTGAAGTTTCATCTAATATTTAATGAAAAAATATTGTGACATTACTGTCCACCCTTGTTCGACACTTTAGATATTACATAAACTCTCTAACAGGTAGAGATCAATCTAAATTGTAGTGTTTTAAAAAAATTAAATCAAGTCATTGATGCTCAGGTCAAACAGACACATCAATAATATATTCCTCTCTTCTAGGTCTTCAAAGTAGGTCAAATTCCTTCCCAAAGAAAATGGTTTATAGAAATGCAAATTTACAATATGTTCCAACATCTTCTTCCACAACTACATGCAATGGGGACCAATTATCTTCAAGGAGGGATGATATATATAGGAGGATCTAGGTTACTCAATCATACCACATATTACTAAAGTTGCATATATATCCTTTTAGTTATGTAAGTGGCTATGTCAATGAGTCCCATACCTAAATGTAAAATGATTCCTTACAAATTTGTTTCTACATTAACACATAGTCCTGACAGTGTACAATGTAATGAACGACCTATCAGTAACAACGGTTAACGAAGTCACCACACTTTGTGGTTATAAAGAGGTTGTTACCAATAGTTTTAATGGTGTAACTAATGCTTCATATTCTTGCATTGTATAATAATGTACACTTCCATTATTTATAAGTTAATAATACACAATGTCAAATTACATAATGAAATAGAGTTAGGAAGCCCTGTGGTAACAAATCTAATCTCTTAGATTGAATAATACAACATTATTGTTATAGTTCTAATTTTTTTTATCACTTTATTCTTTCTTTACTATTTGTTTATTGCATTACATTTAATTTTCTATGTCATTCAATAAGTCACTTTTGCACATAACATGTTTAACCTATGTTAAGTAGGTTGTCCATCAGATCTCCTCCTAGGCCCCAGATCAATGGTATCAGATTATACACACTTCATATAATTTCTAAATGGGATCATTATGTTTCCAAAGTTTTTATCATTGTTTATATGCCCATGTATATGAGGTCTGAGTACATGAAGTTAGGGCTTAAGACTTGTGACCATCATACCATCTTTCACATCCTTAGATGGGAGATAAATCCACAATGACACCATCTCCAATAGTCATTCCAATGAGGAGTGTCACATTAAGAAAACCCTACTTGCATAATTTGAGGCAATTGGTTTCATCACCACAACACTAGACAAAGGTAAACAGATCATGGAGTCTAAGCCTAGAGCCACGGTAGGTACCACAAACATATCTACTACCCTTTTAAAAATAGAGGGAGCATAAATATTATTCCATTCTCATATGTGGATCAATGCCTAACTAGTACACTTCATTGTTGGTAATGAAATTAAGAATAATCTAATTTCCCCTAAAGCATCTTTAAGATTTAACTTATGACTAATACCTCACCCATAACCATACTCCATTGGATGGCTTAGTGCAAGTTCTAAGAAATGCATCACTCAACAATGTCAAGTGGTGTACAAAATCAATCCTTTTCAAGATACAGTCCTTTGAGACATCTCTTCATTAGAGGTATGTGATATTTTATTTGGTCAACCATATATTTTTCATTGACATTAATTTATGAATCAAATCCTAGAAATGTTATCATAAATGTTGGTGATTTAAGATATTACAAACTAGAAGTAGTTCCAAATATATCACTCATTAGTGTCAAGTAGTGTAAGAAGCTAGGCACATCTATTAATAAGTTCATGCTTTTGATGGTGAGATATGAATGTAATAAATTCCTTGAGACACCTATGGTTACCACAATTACATATAGTGTTCAATGCATAACTCTTGTTGCATTACTTTCCACCCTTGTTGGACACTTCAGATACTGCAAAAATTATCCAGTAGGTAGAGATCAATCTATATTGTAGTGTTCTAGTAGAATCAGATCAATTAATTGATGCATGGGTCAAATATGCATGTTGACAAGAGATTCCTTTCTTCTAGGTTGTCAAAATAGGCAATGTTCTATCCTAAGTAAAATGGTTTATATAAGTTCAGATTTCCAATATGTTCGCACATCTTCTTCCATAATTACATCAATGGGGACCATAGCTCTTCAAAGAGGGGCAACTGGTCAATAAAGATCTAGGTCACTCAATCATACCACATATTACCTCAATTACATGTATATACTTGCGCTTACGTTAGTGGCTATATTAGTGGGTCTCGTATTTATGTGTAAAATGATTCCTTAAAATTTTGTTTTTATGTTACCACATAGTCTCAATAGTGTCAGTCCTATAATTAATGGCCTATCCGTAATGATGATTAATGATGTCATAACACTTTGAGGTTAAGAAGAGGTTATTATTAATAGTTTTAATGGTGAAACGGATGCTTCATCTTCTTGCATTATATAATAATGAACACTTCCATTCTTTATAGGTTATCGATACACAATGCCAAACTACATAGTAAAATATAGTTAGGAAACCCTACAGTAACACATCTGATCTCTCAGATTACATAGTACTTAGCATAATACAAAATTGTTGTTATAGTTATAACTCTGTTATCACTGTGTTCTTTATTTCCTATTTATTTACCACATTGCATTTCATATTCTCTGTCATTCATTAAATCACTTTTGTACATGACCTGTTTTACCCATTTTAAGTAGGTTGTCCACAAAGTCTCTTACTAAGCCCTAGATCAACAAAACATGAGAATATAAGTATTTATCTTATTATTAAACTTTACATATTTATAAAATGTGATAGTCAAATCAATTCCAATCCTTTACATTCAAATATATACTTAGTTTTCATATATTTTAATCTGAATTATTACAACGGTTTTATCTTAATCAGGGTTAGCATTAATCTAAAAGAGGTAAAACATATTAGTGAACCCATATATTGCTTGAACATTTATAAACCCTGGGTTTCCCTTAGGGTTTCATCCTTGTTTCCAAGTTTTTTAGATTTTTGCCTTAGAGTTTAATTTCCAGACTTGATTTTTTATTTCAAGTTACACATACCTTTGGCCCTAGCCTTTTGCATATTTTCATGATTTGATATTATGACATCAAAGAAGGATAGTTTCCTTAACCCTCCAAGGTGCAATGCTAGAGTAAGTGGGGGACATATAATGAATAATAAAATTCCTTTGGTTTCATCTAAAATGGATAGTAATAAAATGAATGTTACCTCTTCTTTTCATGATGCAATTGCTCATGAACATGTACAAATAGATGATTATGTTGAAATGCCTCATTTATAATATGATAATCAAGATACTCATTAAAACTAAAATAGTATTGATCTTTATGAACTTTATGGGGTGGATATGGATAAATTCAAAGCCTTGTCTAATTTTTGACATCAAATTCACCAAAACCCTCAGGATTGGATAAGATCTAAACTTAATACTAACATCTAAGGATGCACACAAAGATATAATTTACACATCTAAATCACAATGGAATGATCCCTTTACTATTATAAACCAACCCTCTCTATTTACCAATCCAATCATAGAGTTATAGACCACTATTGTTGATATTATTCTTACATCTATAGCTCTAGTTACACATGTGATATCCACCCAAGGTAAGGGGGAAACACAAAACTTCCCATTTATTTCCATGCATATTCCTACATAGGGGAATTACTCCATTATTAATATGAATACACTTATTACATCATAAAACTCACCTAATGTATGTTCCCTCGAGTAAACATTTTTATCTGTATAAGCTGAGGTGTTGTAGTTAGAGCAAGCTACTTCTAGAGCTAGTCATTCAATGGATTCGCATATTATGCTCCATAATCTATTAGCCCCTAAATTTTCATCTTATCCATTAGGTATACATTTTTTAGTGCCTTAGCTTCCATTATATGATGCTAAAGATGATCTTTAACAAAATATCCTCTCCTTCCATGCAACACGTTTGTATTATGTAACCAATAATCAGTAGTTGACAAAATTGTTTCCAAGAAGTCTCAAAGAATATGCTTTGTGATGGTTCTATGATCTCCCCCATAATTAGTTATCAAATTCCTTCCTTTGTAATATTAGTTTATAGCAAATTTTTTCATCAACATTGATAGGAAACTATCTTATGCATAAACTGACAAACTCAAGCAAAGATCCAACGATCCAATTAGTGATTATGTTATTCAATACAAGACTATGCTAGCTAAGATGAGCTCCCATATGGTAGACAATGAGTTATAATAAATATTGAAGAAAACTTTGTTTACACCACTCCATGAGTCCATATTATTCAGTAAATTTAAGTCTTTCGATGAGTTATGCCATACATGAGAGATCAAGAAGTCAAACTCATAGCTTTGAAAAAACTCAACTATGCACCTAATGCTCCAATTATGCCAACAACCAAGTTTCAAATAAAACCAATCAATAAGGTAAAATATAATGATACTAATAATGAGACAAAGGCAATGGTTAATGTAGTATGGCATCCTAGAAATCAATTGCTCTTATCCATTCCATAGAGAGGAAATTTTTAAGGTTACCTCAACCTCCTTAAAATCTATTACCAAAACTATTAAAGCGTAACCTCATATTTGTCCCTCCACCACTAGATGTTGACATGAGTAAAACCTTATCTAGAGGACATGATCAAAATGCTTATTTTAGATTATCATCGATCTATTTGGAACTCTACCAATAAGTGTTATAAGTTGAGGCATGTAATACATGATCTTATTGATGAAAACACTATTTAGCTAAGTGTACCTATATAGGAGCCTAGACTACAAACAAATGGGAAATATAAATTTAAAATATTCAATGACCCATTTCTGAAACATGAGACAACAGAGACTAAGGATGATTTTGAAGTACATCATACATACATTGCACATCCTTCTCCTATGGCATATGGTCACCCACTAGACGTAATTATTGGTACACTCAACAACTTATCACCACAATGACCTACAATCACATTTGATGACATTGATATTGCCGATGATAATTCAAATATCCATGCATTATCTATATGATATTACCTTAATAAGCAACCCATACCCAATGTCATGGTTGATAATGGCTTAAGTGAACATGTTTACACAATCACACTTCTCAACTGTCTTGGATACACATAAAAGCATATATATGATACTACAATAATTGTTAAAGGATACAATGGGTAGATATTGGTCATTCTTAGAAACATTATGCTACCTATTTAGGTAGGCTTATCCATAGTGGCTACTTCACTCTTAGTCATATTGAGTAATGGGGTCTTTAACATGTTGTTAGGATGTCATTAGATACAAAATATCCATGCAATACATTCAAAAAAACATCAATGTATCAATTATATACACTACAACAAGGTAATTACAATTTTAGGCATTCAACATGAGTACCTTGTTATGGTAGTGGTATCTTTTCCTCCACCCCAACCACCACCATAGTTGATTATTACACCTATTCAAGGTCATTATACATAGTTGTCTATTGAACCCATTCAGGATATTTATATACACTCAATTCAAAGGAGGATAGTTGAATCTCCTAGGCAACCAGTTTTACAACAATCATTACATCAAAGAGTTATTCCAAACTCATAGAGGCCATTATATATTATAACATGTTCCAATCTACTACTACAGATAGTTTAACATGTTCCACTTTGAAAAAACACTGATACACTCTCCTACTATACATAAAGCCCCATCGAGTCTTAAACCCTATATGGTTGCCTATTATACACAACATCCTATGAGTTGTGATGATGACAGTAACATTACAACACCTAATTCCTTTTTTGATTATGATACACCTCCACGTTTAAATTTTCACTTTTGAAAGGCGATCCTTACACCATATGACATAGGAACTCCCTGTGATTATCCCATTAATGGGATAATTGGTTAACACCTTTCAAAAATATATAAAAATAAATAAAAAATAGAAGAACATTCAAAATATTTAAAAAATAAAAAATTAGGACCTGAGTATGACATGATGGCAAGTTACACTATTTGCATATGTTATTTATCACATGTTTGGTAGATGGCATATTATTTTCATACACACATGCATTTCATGTTATATGAGTGCAATGCAAGATATATAGATCATACATGGATCCATATATTTTAGACCTTTCCTATACCTAGGGGTAATGCCAATGTTAAGGGCATCTATTTTCATAGGTTACGCTATTCACAAGTTATATGTTTTTAATACCTTATACCATGTTGAGATACATAGATTTCTTAAAATTGTCTTGCTAGTTACTCATATATTACATAATGTTACATGGATATGCAACTTTAATTTGATGTGAGATTGATCTACATGGATAGTGTACACTAGTTTTCACTCATTCTATGCCTCATTGATGTTGTTTAATTTTATAGTATGATATTTGATTGTTTGTCTATTGTGTGTGGCTCATAGACCTTTGTTTGTGGCTTCTTAGCCTTTTTGTGTGGCATTTATTTCCCCCTTTTATGGATCATTGGCCTTAGTTTTGTGACATTTATTTCCATTTATTATGGTTCCTTAGCCTTGGTTATTTGTGACATATTTATGTCCCTTGTATGTGGCTCCTTGGCCTTATATTTGACATTATATGTTATTGAGTGACATTACTTGTTGAGCTTCTATGATTTCCAAGTTTGCAGGTGTTGTGATCCATATCATGCACCTCCCCCTTGTAGATAGTGCCATGATCCTTATCATGCACCTTCTCCTTTGCATACCTATTTGGTGCACTATCAGAGATGGATTTTACTATGTGCCTAATTTATATATGCATTGACATACCATTTATATGCCTTTGCATTCAATATGTTACATGCATGACTTGATGATATATTCATTAATATGATGACATATTCTCCACATGTTACATGATTACACATAATTACATCTTTATGTGTAGCATGATTACATCCTTGTGCATAACATGATTACAAAAGAATCTTTATTTTTAGATGAATGACTTCAACATCATCTCAAAATTGGGGCATATTAGTTAGTTTTATCATATATACTTTAGTCTCCATGAGCATAAAATTATATTTTGGGATAATATATAAGATTCAGATATTTTAGAGTGGTTTAGATATTAGATGGGTTCATATATGAGTCATATATTCACACATTGGTATAGATTCTGGGGGAATATGTCATGCATATGCACTCAATTTACAGAGACATGATAATACAAATTACAAATTTAGATACACATGAGTGCATATTTAATGTAATTTCACACAGTATATATAAACAAAAATTACATATTTTCAGATATAGAGATACAAATCTCAGATCTAACATATAGATGCATAGTATTCTATATAATTTTAGCACCAAATAGTTCAAATTATGGAGCATGAATTGGTTTCATGCATACACATTATCAAAGTTTACCAATGTTAGCACTAGGTAGTTCATATTATAGGCAATGAAATGTGTCAATGCAAATTTATACATGTGCATTTTATTACCAAGTGTTTACTAATTATTTACCAAAAATTCACTAATAATGAGCACCTTTAAATTTATAAGTCCATATGTTATGGTTGATTTGGGTTTTACTGAGTAATGTGGTTGAGGTTATGTGTCACTCAAAGGCATATGAATTACTCCATAAGCCCATTATGTGGCTCCTATAATGTATTACAAGATCGGTGATAGATTAGTTACATGAGGGTTGGGGGCATTTGTATTCCAATCTATGGCCCTTACCGTAGTAAAATTAAAAATTGGGGATTGATCACCCTCAATTCAAACAATTTCACTAAGTGATTTAATGAGGAGTCATAGTTCTCTAATAAAGCTTCAATGAGGAAGCATCATCTCTAAAAAAATATAGGACAACATGATTCAACCACATATAGGTGCACTCTTTCCTTGCTCTTAAGTTTTAATTACCAATTTACCAAATAATGCATTTTTAGATTTTCATTTTATGGATATTGATTACTACATGTTCATGGTAGGGTTTATCAGAGTAACTTGCACATTTGGAGCCTTATTCAAAGACAAACTATGTTGTAAACACTCAAGTATATCTTCATCCTTTTACCTTAGTATTTGTATTGAATTTCAATACTAGTATATAAGGGGGCATTTGTAGATACTAAAGTTTGGTATTAGACACTTGGTAATGTTAGTTTTGACCTACCTTCACCCTACATGACTTTTGCATACATATATGACTCTAATTTTCCATTATCTCACATCCACGTGCCATTTATGGCCCTAATCCTTCCAATTTATCGTTAATTACCTACATGAATTCCCCCAGTTTGTGTTATACAACTAAACTATCATAGTCAAACACCTCTAGATCATTATATTAGTGTTCATATCTCTTAGACATAAACATCAAACTTAGATAATAACATTCATATGTTAACAATCAGGTCTAACATGTTTCATCCTTCACCCAATAATGGTCAAATTATAAAATAAAATAATTCCTATGGGTCAACCCATTTGCATATCCTATCGATGGCATGCGAAATAGCCTAATTGGACTCATATACATACAAAATAAATTTATACTTATTGATCATCTACCATCTACCTATCACTTATCTATTAAACACACTAAAAAAATTGCACAATCAAGAGGATTATCCTATTCTTTCCCAAATTTGAGATTAGTCAATAAAAGCATAACCATACCATGTCTGAAGCACTCAAGAGCCAATCCAAAGTTTTTATTTTCCAAGTGTCAAAGTTAGATCACAAATTGAATACATTGAACGAGAACTATTGCACACACAATTAATGGGGAGAACTATATACATCTTACTTTCCATATTTTAAGTATTAGATATGTAGGCAATCTCAACCAATCATTGGGGACTAGTTGAGGTTGGTTGAACCCACCATTTGCCTATTTTGTAGGACTAAATTACTATTGAAGTGGACCTAGGATTTTGAAGAGAAGAATATAAATTTATAGGTGCCACACATATAGTCAGACCTTGAGAATACACATAGAAGCATATTTTAAGCAATCACAATGGTCTATACCATAATGTAGGGATAAAACTTCCAGGGATAAAATCATCTAATAGGAACATAATATTGAAATTGTACAACCCTAAGGCTAATAATATCATCTAAGCACATGTAGAGATCCAACTCCTGATCTGAGCAACTCATACTCCAGTATTCTTCACTTTTCACCACTTGCATCCTATCTCAATCCTACATAGAATAATAAAATATAAGTATCTATCTCTTGTACTTTCCATATTTAGAAAATGTGATAGTCAAATCAATTCTAATCTTTAACATTCATATATATGCTTGATTATCATATATTGTAACTTGAATTATTACAACAATTTTCATCCTAATTATGGTTAATATTAATCTAAAATAGGGAAAAACATATTGGTGAAAACCTATATTACTTGAATATTTTCAAACCCTAGGTTTCCCTTAGGGTTTCATCCTTCTCTCCAAGGTTTTTACATTTATGCTTTATAGTTTAATTTTTAGACCTAATTTTTGATTTCAAGTTACACATACCTTTGGCCCCAACCTTCTACATACGCGAATGATTTCATATTATGCCATCCATGAAGCCTAGTTCCCTTGTCTCTATAAGGTGAAGCGATAGATTAAGTGGGGCCCATATAGATTATCATCATATTCCTTTGTACTCATCTAAAATGGCTAATAATAAAATGTATGTTTCCTCTTCTTTTGATGATGTAATTGCTCATGAACATGTACAAATAGATGATTATGTTGAAATGCCTCATTTAGAATATGATAATCAAGATACTCATGAAGAAAAAAAAATATTGATCATGATGAACTTAATGGGGTGGATAGTGACTAAGTCAAAGCCTTGTCTAATTTTTGACACCAAATTCCATGAAACCCTCAAGAATTAGATATTATTTTAAACTTAATACTAACATCTAAGGCTACACACAAAGGTAGGATTGCCACATTTTAGGCACAAAAACATGATCCTTTAATATTATCAACCAACCCTCTTAAGTTACCAATATAATCACAAATGTACAAAAAACTATTGTTGATACTATTCTTACATTTACACCTACAGTTACACATGTGATGTCCACCCAAGGTATGGAGACAACACAAGCCTTCCCATATATTTATATGCCTATTCCTACACAAGGGAATTATTATAATTGTACAATAACTATGCATATTACACCATCAAACTCACCTACTATACGTTCCCTCAAGTAGAATGTTTTAGCTCTATAATCTAAGGTGTCAAAGTTAGAGCATAGTACTTATAGAAATAGCCAATCAATGGATTCACATACTTTGCTGCAAAATCCATTAGCCCCTGATATTGCAACTTATCCCTTACCTATATGTTTTTTAGCTCCTAATATTCCATTATACAATGGTAAAGGTGATCTTGAATAATATCTCTGATCCTTCCACCTAACATGTTTTCATTAAATAAAAAATAATTAGTTATTGACCAAATTAGTTTCAAAAAGTGTCAAAGAACATGATTTATGATGGTTATATGACCCCCCCATCCCCACAGTAATTTAGTGTATTCCTTCCTTTGGAAGATTAATTTATATCACATTTTTCCATCAACATTGATGAGAAATATCTTATACACATATTTTCAAACTTAAGCAAGGATGCAATGAGCCAATTAGTGAGTATGTAATTTAATACAATACTATGCTAGCTAAGATGACCAATCCTATGACAGATAATGAGTTACAAGACATATTCAAGTAATTTTTTCTTGCAGCACTCCATGTGTCCATATTATTCAATAAATTTAAGTCTTTAATGATTTATGCCATATAGTGAGAGGTCGAGAAGTGAAACTCATAGTTTTAAACAAAATTAAGTATGAACCTAATGTTCAAACTTCATTCAAAAAACAAGTTTTAAAGCAAACCAAGATACAAGGTAAAATATAATGATACTAAAAATGATGGTTAATGCAATATCATAGCCTTCACATCATCTTCTCTTATTCGCTCCATAGAAGAGGCAATTTTCAAGGTTACCTCAATCTCATCAAAAGCTATTACCAAAACTATTGGAGTGTAACCTAATATCTTTCCCTCTGCCACTAAAGGTTGACATGATTAAACCATTACCTAGAGGATATGATCAAAATATTTATTTTGATTATCATCGATGTGTTTGGCACTCTACTAGATGTTCTAAGTTAAGGAATGACATACAAGATCTTATTTATGACAACACTATTTAGCTAAGCATGCTTAAAAAGGAGCCTATACCACAATTAAATGGGAATTATAAATTTAAAATATTCAATGACCCATTTACAAAACATGAGATGAAAGAGGCCAAGGATTCTTTTGAAGTACATCAACATACAATGCACATCCTCCTCCTATGACATATGGTTACCTACTATACGAGATTATTGGTACACTTACTAACATATCACCACAATGACCTATGATCACATTTGATGACAATGATATGGTCAATGATGATTCAAATATCCATGCATTATTCATACAATTTTACATTAATAAGCAACCCATACATAGTGTCGTGGTCAATAATGGTTCAAGAAAAAAATTACACAATGACACTTATCAACTCTCTTAGATACACACACTAAGATATACAATATACTACAAGATTGGTTAAAAGATTCAATAGATAGATATAGGACACTCTCATATATATTGTGTTACCTACTTAAGTATACTCTACCATAGTGGCTACTTCATTCTTAGTCATTTTGAGTAAAGGGGTGTTTGACATATAGCTAGGATACCCTTGGATATAAAATATTTATGCAATACTTTATATAGTGCATTGATGTATCAAGTATATACATTGCAACATGGTAGTTATGGTTTTAAGTATTCAATATGAGTACTATCTTAGGCTAGTGGGATTTATTCTTCCACCCCCACCACCACTATACTCGGTTGTTACACCTATTAAAGATCATAATACATAGGTAGTTATTTCACTAATTTAGGACCTCTCTATACACTTAATATAGAGGAGAGTAATTGACTCTTGTAGGCAACCAATTTTATAATATTCATTACATTAGAGATTTATTTAGGGCTCGCAGAGGCCATTATCTATAATAACACACACCAAGTTACTACTACATATAACTCAACATGTTCCATAATGAACATAAGCACTGATACACTCTCCTAAAACAGACCAAAGTTCTCTACCTTTTAAAGTTTCCTAGCATACACAACACCCTATGAGCAATGATGATGATAGTTACATCATAACCCCAGATTCCTTTTTAGATTATGATACATCTATACCTATTAATTTTCACTCGTGAAAGGTGAACCTTACACCATATGACATAGGCACTCCCCATGACTATTATATTGATGAATAATTGGTTAGCACTTTTCAAAAAAATATTAAAAAGATCAAAAATACAAAAAAAATTATAATATTAAAAAAAATCAAGACTGACATGATGGTTAGTTACACTATTTACATATTTTATTTATCACATGTTTGGTATATGGCATATTATTTTCATACACATGAATTTAATGGTATATGAGTGCAATGCATGACATATAGATCATACACGACACATAAATGTTGGACCTTTCCTATACCTAAGGGCTATGCCAATGCTAGGGGCATCTATTTTCATAGGTTATGTTATTCGTAGGTTATATATTTTTAAGACCTTTTTACCATGTTGATATACATATATTTCTTACAATTGTCTTTCTAGTTACTCATATCTTATAATGGATATGCTACTCTTTGATGTGACATTGATATACATGGATAGTGTACACTAGTTTTCACTTGTTTTATACTTTGTTGATGATGTTTTATTTTAAAGTAGGCTACTTGATTGTTTTCCTATTATTTTTGGCTCCTAGGCTTTTATTTTTGAATCCTTAGCCTTGTTTCTGCGACATTTATTTCCCCATTTTTGTTGCTCTTTAGCCTTGGTTTTGTTGCTTTTATTACTCCTTGTTTATGACTATTTATCATCTATGGTTTACGACATATTTATGTCCATTATTTGTGGATCTTTATCTTCTATCATTTGTGACATATGTATGCCCCTTGTTTGTGGTTCCTTGGCCTTATGTGTGACATTATATGCTATTGAGTGACATTTCTTGTTGAGATTGTTGAGCTTGTGTGATTATTGAGTTTGTAAGTATTGTGATCCATATCACGCACTTCCCCCTTGTAAGTAGTGTCATGATCATTATCATGCACCTTATCCTACACATACCTATTTAATCCATTATCAAAGATGGATATTACTATGTACCTAATTTTTATATATGTTTTGACATGCCAGTTATATGCCCTTGCATTCCATATGTTACATACATGTCTTTATGGCAAATACATTACTATAGTGACATATTCTCCACATGTTATATGGTTATACATGATTACATCCTTATGCATAACATGATTACATTTGATTTTTTTTTTAGATGAATGACTTATAGTAAACATCCCTTGTATCAAAAGGGAGAATATTAGTGGGCTTTGTCATAGAGCCTTCAACTTCCATGAGTAGAGAAATTAGATTTTGGGATAATATATAGGATCCAAAGATTTCATAGTGGTTCAGATCTCAGATGGGTTCAGATATGAGACAACTATTTACACATTGGTACATTTCTTGGGGGCATATGTCATGCATATACACTCACTTTACAAAAACATGAGATTATAAAATATAGGTTTAGATAAACTTTGAGTGCATATGTCATGCAAATGCACATGATTTACAAAAACATAAATTATAATTTTTCACATACAAATACATTTGAGATACAAATTCTTAGATTCAATATATAGATGCATAACATTAGATATCAATAAGTAATATTTTCTAGCAGTTTTTGTGTTTGGTTTAGAAGATCTTCTAAACCAAAACACAATTTCTGCTAGAAAAGATTACTTATTGATTTATGGACTCTGGAAGCATAAAATTTTTGATTATATATCAATTTAGCACCAATCAATTATATAAATTTAGCACCGATCAGTTCATATTATGTGGCATGAAGTGGTTTCCTTGATACACATTAGTAGATTTTTCCAATGTTAGCACATAACAATTCATATTATGGGGCATGGAATGGGTCCATACACATTTACACCTATGCAACTTATTACTAAATGTTTACCAAATATTTACTAATCAATGAGCACATTTGAATCTATAAGTTTGTCTATAGTGGTTGATTCAAGTTTTAGTGAGCAACATAGTTGAGGTTTTGTGTTGTTCAACAACCTAGGCATTACTTTACAAGCCCATTCTGTGGCTCCCACCTTCTATCTTGGGGTTAAAATATCAATGTTATATTAGTTACATGAGGATTTAGGGTTTTTATCTTCTAATCCATGGGCCTTACCTAATTAAAAATTTAAAATTAGGGATTGATCACCCTTAATTATGTCATTTTCTACTAGTGCTTCAATAGAGAAACACAGTTTTCCAAGTGCTTCAATGAGAAAGTAAAATTATCCAATTCTTAAATGAAGAAGCATAATTTATAAAAAATTGCATGGAACATGAGTCACCCACATACATGTATACTATTTCCATGCTCTTAAGTTTCAATTACCAATTTACCAATTTATGCATTTTTAGATTTTCGCTTTATGGACATTGACTACTACATGTTCATTGTAGGTTTTGTTAGAGTAACTTGCACACTTGGATCCTTCTCCCAAAGACAATATGTTGTACACACTTAATTATATTTTTATTCTTTTACTCTAGTATCTGTATTGCATTTCAATATGAGAATAAAAAGAAAGCAGTTATAGATACTAAAATCTAGTAATAAACACTTAACAATGTCAGTTTTGACCTACCTTCACCTTACATGAATTGTAGATAAATATATGAATCTAAATCATCATTATATCACATCCACATGCTATTTATAGGCCTAATCCAAATTATTGTCAATCACCTATAAGAATTCCCCCAGTCTATGTTAAACTAGTAAACTATCACACTCAGACACCTCTAGATCATCAAATCAATATTCATGTCCCTTAGATATAAGTGTCTGACTTAGACAATAACATTTAGATTGTAATGACTAGATTTAACATTTTCAACCTTCACCCAACAATGGTCAAGTTACAAAATCAAATTAGTCCTATGGGTTGACCCTTTTACCTAACATGTCAGTGGCATGAGAAATTATCCAATTAGACTCATATAAAAACAAAATAAGTTTAGGCTTATTGATCATCTATAATTTATCTAGCACTTATCTATCAAGAACACTCAAATACTTGCACATTCAATACGACTTCCTTATTTTTCCCAAATTTCATACCATTCACTAAAATTAGGTCCTTACCAAGTTTGAAGCACTTAAGAGCCAAACCAAAGTTATCATTTTATAAATGTCGAAAGCTAGATCATACACTGCATTCATTTAAAAAACACTATTTCACACATACATCTAATGGGAAGAACTACATGTGGCTGATTTCCCTCCTTAGAGTATTGGATATATAGGCAATGCTCAACCAATCATTGGGGACTTGTTGAAGTTAGCTTAACTTGTTGTTTTCCCCATTTTGTAGGATGAAATTACTATTGAATTAGAACTAGAGTTTTGAAGAGAAGGAAATCAATTTCTAGATGTCACTCATATAATTAGACCTCAGAACTACTCGAACAAGCATATTAGAAGTAATCACAACAACTTATACCAAAGCTAAGGGATAAAATGTAAAGGGACATAATTTTCTAACAGGGAACATACTGTCTAAACTGTACCAACCTGAGGCTTGCGATACTGTCTAAGTGTAAGCATAGATCCAACCCCTGATCCAAGCGACTCACAATCTAGTATTCTTCACTTCCTCCTGCCTGCCGCTTATTTCACTCCTACATAGAACAAGAAAATATAAATATCTATCCTCTTGTTGTACTTTCCATATTTATCAATTGGGACAATTAAATCAATTCCAATCCTTTAAATTTAAATTTATGCTTAGTACTCATATATTGTAATTTGAATTATTACAACACTTTATATCATAATTATGGTTAGTATTAATCTAAAATAGAGTAAAACATGTGTGTGATGCAGGAACATCTGGATTCACTTGTAATCATATATCAATTAAAAAATACTTAGTTGAACACTTCGTCAAAAATAAGTATTTTTAGAGTGTGCACAAGTCTTAAGTTGTGCACAATATTATTTGTGTTGTTTTGTATTGCCTTTGTGCATGTGTCAATCCTTTGTAATGTTTTGTGCATCTTTTGATGGTGCATGTAGGGCAGGTCAGTTTAGATTTGCTTGTGGTGCATGTAGGGCAGGTCAGTTTAGATTTGCTTGCGAAGCTTTGTGTAGGTTCATTTCCATTGTCTTTGTTTAGCCCTGCATAAAGAATTGAGGTTAAAGTCTTGCGAGTTCCAAAGCACAAATCATCTCATTCATTCTAACATTGTAGAGTTAAAAGTGTAGCCTCTCTATTAAAGTTGAAGGTTGTTTTCTAGGTCACTTGGGATCGGAAGCCCATACAATGATTTATTTCCAATTTTTTTAATATATTGTTTAAATTTTATGGATTAACTCACTTATAATACATTTCGTAAAGGAGTTAACTCATCTTAGAGAAGTTAATGTTGATAGAAAATTTTAATCGCTTAATAGAAATACACAATCTGGATGTAATTAGATTAATCTTATAAATTTATCCACTGAAAAAGAAGTTAGAAGACAAGAAAAGCCCACAACTGTAAACCATCTTAAATTGATTGAAATATTACTACAATAAATATATATGAAAATGAGTTTGAGATTGGATGTAAACTTTGACCTCTAAATTTAATCAATTTCCACCTTTTATTTTTATTTTAATGTATAATTATTTTTATTTTCTTAATGAACATTAATGACACGCTTTCCACCAAAAGTGGTGGAAGCGGAATGTGTATGAAATGTTGTGACAAATTAAACATTATCATTAAAGAGGCGGAGTAGAGATGCCACGTCAACACGGTAAAATGCCCACGTGAATTACACCTCTGACACACGAATTATTTCCCAAATGATTTAAAGTATCTCTTAATTACGCACGTTCTTGGATTTTATGATAAATTTCCCGAGATTTTATTGCGTGCACGTGTATTTTACCGACTCCACCGGTCGCCCTGTGCGCTGTTAGGCCGGCTGTAGCCGGTCACCCTCAGGAAACCACTAAACGAGGACATGGATTCCAGAGCTCTTCCCCAGACATTCTTTGCCAATTTCAGTATTTTATTCCATCTGGGTATTTGAGATTTCCTTGTAATTTGTGCCCGCTTTGGTCCAAAACAGTTTTTCATTTTTCAAGAATTTGTAACTGATTTGGCTTGGGTGCCTGAATATCAGTTTGTACTGTAGTGTACTATACTGTGAGTAGCTTGTCTGAACTGCCTGCCTGATTGCAGTGGGACTTGTATTGCATTGAACACGGACTAAGATGGGGATTTGTGATGGACGGAGGAGCTATGCTGACTTTCAGGCCAGTTTTGGTTTTGGGTCTCTCTGCTTCCCTGCATCATCTTCAACAGGAAAGTTGTGACTTTTTGCTGCCTGCACAATAATCAATTCAGAGCTTGATTGGAAGGATTTTTGCAGAGCCCTTGGTTTGTAGGTCCGACTCATTTTTGGGAGCAGAATGGAGATGGATTTTATGGGATTGAGTGGCAATACGAGGAGCACCCAAACGGAGAGACGAGGGAATAGACAACACCCAGATGATGAAAGTGACAAAAAGGTGAGTCTGAGTCTTTTTCAGGAAGCTCACAAGACCAGCCCTGGAAGTGGGCTGCAGCTTTCTTTGTCTGCTAAGAATAAGAGTTGTAATGTTGAAGACGGTGATCAAGTGGCTTTGAATCTGGGCGGTAGCAGTCCTGTTGTCAAGGTTGGGAATGTAACCGGATCTGCTTGCTTTTCTGCATATAACCCTGAGAAGCAGAGTTCTTTGTTAAGGATTCATAGTCTTCCCAAGGGAAAAATTCACCATGGAAGTGAAAATCCCCACCTACATGACAAGGCAAAAGCTGTAACTGTGGTAGCAACAGGCAAGCTGCCTGATAGTCTTGCAGAATTGGATTTTCATCAACAAAAACATTATTCTAAAGATAAGGGTAAGTTACCCAGATACTTTTCTCATATGGGCTTTTTTGGCTAAGTGGCTAATTTATTACATTAAAAAAAATAATCATATTCCAAGATTATTAAACTTTCACAAAAAATACCAGCCAATTTAGTTGTGGGGCTTTTATTTAAAATTTTCAGAAAGTTCTGATGCTTTTATATATATTTTATTGCTAAGAACACAGACACTGGATCTTGTTTATCAATGGGAACTTTGAAGTTTGCAGCATGGATCGTCGTTGAAGAGTTGGATATAAAACTTAAATGAAATGAAAATAACTGTAATGGTGCCATTTAAACTTATAAGAAGGGTAAAATATATTTGGAAAAAATTAGAAGGATTTTTTTTTTTTTTCCAACAATCATCAATGATGTAGATCTTCACACTTCATATACCAAGTTATTTGAAAATGCTAATTATACAAAGATTAATGTTAATTTAATGTTTGGGTTACAGCACCTGTGCCATACATGAGTATGCAGTGGCTAAATTGGACGAAGTCTACTGCATTGCAACAGCTCATGTCTATGAAGAATGCACAGGAGGAAAAACCTGCCAAGAGGAAGTTTGACTGGCTGGTAACCTCTAGTGTAAAGCCTGTTCCAACTGCAGACGCTTTCAAATCAAATAAGGGTAGCACAGTTGCTTCTCAGGTAGTTATTTTCCCACCTCAATCAATTCAATCTTTGCTGATACTCATTAATTGTTACATATTTATGTTAGTGCCGTGGCTTTTGTAACACTTTTTATTGAAAAATCCTTTTGAGTTGCCTTCAAGGTTGTATTCTTGGCTATTCTTTTTCAGATGTTGTATTTCTGTAAAAGGGTACTCTCCGATGCCAGTTGATCTAAATTCCCCATGACCATACTCTGTTTTTTAGTCTATAGTATATATGTGTGTTATTGACATGACTGATGTGTATCTACAGTTCAATTAACATACCCATTTGCATGTCTTGGCATCTATATACACTATGTGCCCTGCATGGTTCTGTAAAAGAGTACTTTCCAATGCCAGTTGATCTAAATTCCTCATGACTATGGTCTTTTCTCTATAGCATATAAACATGTAATACTGACATGGCTGTTCTGTATCTACTGTTCAAGTAACAAGCCGATATGTATTCCTTGGCATCTGTGTAGACTATATGCCCTGCTTGGTTTTGTAAGGTTGTATCTTTCAATTGAACAGACTCCAATTTCACTTCTTAAGTTGGGACAGCTCTTACCTTTACTTGCCAACGCTAATTTGATCTCCAATTTCTTTTTATCAAATCCATGTGCTTTCTTTTGTGCTTGTATGCACGAATCCTTAGCTCCATGCTGTCTCTCTTTAAGTGGAGAATGTTATTTTCCATGGATCAGCTAGGACTTGGATATAATACCTCCCATTTGCTTGCTGATGTGCTCTGCCATTGAGCTACCGACCCTTGAGGCTCCTTGTTATGGTTCGGGTGTGGCTCATTTTCTCCAACACCCCTCCTTGAGCCACACTTTGTTGCTTGGGACTCTTAACTTGGCTCTGATACCATGTTATTTTCCATGGACCAGATAGGACTCAAACCTAGGATCTCCCATTTGCATGCAGGGTGGTCTATCACTTAGCTACTAAACCATTTTGTGACTGGCAATTTCTGGTAGGCTCCTTGTTATGGTTTGGGTGTGCCTTGTTAGAAATACTAGAATATCTAATTAGTTTTTAGTTAGTGGTAGTTAGGGTATAAGTTGTCACTTATACCCACCCTACCAAATTTTTGTTGTAACAAAGACTCCCTTTAGGGAGGAGCGTAAGCACCAAAGTGTGGGTCAAGAGGGGGTGTTGGAGAAAATGAGCCACACCCAAATTGTAACAAGGATCCTACCCAAAAGCCCCCGTCACATAAAGGGTCAATAGCTCAATGGTAAATCCTAGGTTCTAGTTCTAGTTGGTCCACTAAAATTAATATGGTATCAGACCTAGATGAGAAACCTGAGACCCAAACTGTGGCTAAAGGGGGGTGTTGGAGAAAATGAGCCAAGAGGCTCTTTTTTATGGTTTGGATAAGGCTCTTTTTTATGGTTTAGATGTGGCTCGTTTTGCCCAACACCTCCCTTGAGCTACACCTTGGTGCTCGGGGCTCCTAGCTTGGAGGCTCATACCATGTTACTTTCCATGGATCAGTTAGGACATGAACTTAGGACCTCCCTTGTGCATGCTTGGGTGTTCTACCACTTGAGCTACTGACGCATTTGTGACCAAGACTTTCTGGTAGGCTCCTTATTATGGTTCGGATGTTGCTTATATTCTCCAAAAGAATTTTTTCCAACAAAATTTTCTCCAACAGAGAAGAATTGTCAAAGGCCATTATTAAAAATTTTAATGAGATTCCCAATGCCTGCTTAACACGGTGATCTTATCACCATAATCATCAAACCTGTAGTATAATTCCATTTGTGACAAGTCTTTTCTATTGCTTACTCTCTTAACATGATCTTTCCTTGAATCATTTGGAGATGCTAATATATTCAACTAGTGAAAGGAATCCTATGTTCTTGCTCAAATTATTTATGTTTATTTGTGTTGAGAATCTTGATTGGATCCAATATTTCCTTCTCTTTGATGAACCTAGGCCAAGCTCATTGTCTGAAGCATCCTTCCCTTCATCTGCAAAAAAGCTGCTGAGACTTTCCTAACAAATTTTAAATGTGTTCCTTTTCCATCGACTTTTTTTAATAAATCCAGAGGTAGTTTATGTTATCTTTCTTAAAATTATACTTTTGGGTTTTGGAGCAATTTCTATGAAGTATTCCTGAAAATATGTTTTCTATTGATGTAAATTGTAATCTGTTTGTTTTAACTTTTAAGTACACTTACATATCTGGTTTGAAGTTTCACTATACCGATTACTTTGTCATCATCATGTTTTAGTTAAGCTCAAACTTCTGTTTATTAACTGCCACAAGCCTATGCATCATTTTAATTGCCTTGTGAAATTGTAAATTCTTCCAATTTTGAGGGCTTCAATAGTTCCTAGTTCATGTTCAACAAAACAACTGTGGTCTTATGACAGTTAAATTGTGTGGTTTCCCTCCTTTCTGAGCATTATCGTTCCTGGTACGCAAAAAGTAAACACACGGACTCAACTCATTTTCAGTTTGTTGGTCTTTTAATATGTTGCATCGGCTAATAACTTCTGATAATTATTTCTCCTTGCCTACCCTGACCCCTTTCTATGTTAATTTTTTCTAGAATGACGTTTCTTGTTGTCAGAATGTATTCTGAGTGATTCTCTTATTACCTCCTTTGTTAACATGTTTGGTCCAAGGCCAAGAATATTTTACTTCATTTTCAGAGGGTAGGTATCAGTATCATGTTTTATAACTCCAATTCACAAGTCAATTTTCATTAAAGCTACTAGTTCTGTACAACTAAAATCACCAGTGTCTGCTGAATTGGTTCTTCCTTTAGTTTTTGTTGATTAATTTTCATTTTGTATGACAGAAATCCTACAATTTCAGTCCCACATCAAATGATACTCGAGAGTCTAGAAACTTTTATTCTGTAGCAAATGGTAATCCAAATCAACATTTTGGAGCATCTCTTGCAGCATTATCAGCTCGAACACATGATGATCGGAGCTCTTTAGAATACTTAAATGAACAAGCTCAAGGTTTTCTTACAGTAAAATCTTCGCACTTGCCTTCAAATGTCAACGAGTGTTTAGTCTCTCCTACCAAGGAACAGTCAACAGCTAATTTATCTGGACCCCTCTTTTCAAGCATTCCTTCTACAAGCCAGGCTTCTGTCTGGTGTGGTACTTCTCCCTCTTCAGTTGGTACTCCACAAATTAGGTAATATAATTTACCCATGACTGGTTGATGAGTGGAGTGATATATATGATATGCTGGAGGTTGTCATTATTTTATAGCCCAGCACTTTTTCTTTTTATTTGCAGGGCTGCTTCTAATGTTCCTGGCAAATTAGGCAATTCCCAGCTCACCATATTCTATGCTGGCAATGTAAATGTATATGATGGCATTCCTCCAGAGAAGGTATGCACTATGCCCTGTTTCAGGCCCTATGGAAGCTTATGTAGGATTAAGGAGAATTGGAAGCAAGCCAAACACATTCAAATTTGAATATTATCAAATGAATGAAAAACTAGCTTTGATCTAGTGACATGTGGGTGCAAACGCCAATTAGTGATATCTACTTTACAATTTGTTGAGAAATCTATTTGGATATGACTTCATTTTTATCCTTCATTTATCAACATGGTCTAAATAAAGGATAAAAACACGTGTCTCCAAATAGATTTCTCAATATGTTTTCCTATCAAAATCTCAAGACTTTAATTGCTTCAGAAGTCATGGATGTGTGTGGACGCTAAAGGAGTAAAGATCAGTGTTATGGAACCCTATTTATGGGGATTTCAGATGTTCTTCCATGTCTCTTGGAGCTCAAATAGCTTCTTATTTCTTGGATTATATGATACTATAAATGATTTTCTATTTAAAATTCTGATTGCCTCCACTTAAAATTCATGGTTTTCGTTGCAGGCACATGAAATCATGCTCTTGGCAGGAAGTTTAAATTCGGTCTCTGCAAAGGGTTCAGATTCCTCAACTCCTCAAAGGTTCAAAATGTCAACACCATTGGCAACAGATGGTCATAGTAGGCCGGCTACACCTACCATTTGTTCAAACCTCCCAAATGCATTGACTTCAATGAGTCCGCAGAGTCCTTCACAAAAGTGCAATATGTTTGTTCCACAAGTTCATACCCCAAAGTCCCAAATATCTTCTCAGCCTGGCCAATCAACTGGATCATTTTCAGGCGATGGGGAATTTCAAACAAATCACAGTATTGGAGCAGCTGGGGGTCAACAAGAACCTACAAAACAACTTGTTTCAGGGCTAGCCCCGACTGTTGCACGAAGAGGTAAGTGTTGTGCATTGGCAAATGTTGTATTACTATTTGTGACCATGGGGTTTCCATCTTATTTGTTCTTTGTTTCATGCCAGCACTGCCACAAGCACGAAAAGCATCTTTAACCAGATTTCTAGAGAGGCGCAAAGAAAGGTATTTATTGATCTCTATATTCTTTCTGCACTTCATACAAAATGAGGGGAAAACATTGTGGGCTGTTTGTTGCCATTTGTTTATAATTTTCACTATTTTTCCAAGTACTAGATTCATCTTTTGGTAAAAAATTTCAAAAACATTGGCCAAGTTTTATATACAGATCGTGCACATTGTCTGTAGCCAAATTGCGCTAGTAAAGACTTACAAATTACTATAGGATTGCAAAAAGGATTCTATCCCTAAAATTTTCCATGTAATAACACAATTTTTCCATGTGTAACACAACTCTTGTGAGTATCTTGGGTTGAATTAGTCTGCCTTTGAAGATTTTAAGCTTCCACGGTCCTTAAATTGTTGCAAGAGAGTTTCTGGTTAAAACTGCGTAAAAAGTTTTGAAGAATTAATGTTTCGAGCCACTTTTCATAACCTATCATCAGCATGACTTTTTTTGATACAAAACTGTCGCTTCATTCTTTGTTTCAGGGTTCTTCCAAATGGGCTTCATGCTATGGAGTCACCTGATCATTCCTCTTCCCTGACAGAAAAGTCTTTCAATTCTACCCCATGTTTTGATGGATGTCCACCACAACGTGACCTGATAAGTGATGCACTGGATGTTAAAATCCTCAACAAGTAACAAGGTCCACAACAGAGCAGTTGTAGTTGCAAGGAGCTTAGACTAAGTCTTAAGAAAGGGAACATGGACAAAAATTAAAAAGCTGTTAGTGCAATTGTTATGCATTGCAACTGTATTTATATTATTATTTCTTACCCTAGAGCTTTTTTGAAGAGCACCCAGTAAGCAATATGAATTTACATAAATTCATCAGCAGAGAAGACTATAGTTCAGGACGGGATTTTATGAGTCCTCTATAATTTCTTAGTTAGAGGCATACAAAAAAACAAATATTCAGTACGTATATTAACCTTCCCACAATTTGATAGGAATATTGTATGGAACAATAAAACTCGATTCTTTTTCTGCTCTTATTGAAGCAGTTTAGAAATAATATTATTTATAGTAGTTATAGATAATGTCATTTGCTTTAGTGAAATAACTCAGATGATGTAACCAGATTCTGGGAAAAACTCTGTAGACGATTTTCGAGATCAAGCATTTGGATTACACTCCATGATCCATCATCACAATACAAATGATCCTTCTTTCCAATAACTAACATTATTTGTCATATGAGTTTTCTGTCTTTTATTTTCACTTCCTGCATTTAAACAGAGATAATGAGGGCTTTTGGGTGGTATATATATAGTTTCCCACTTGTTTGATTGAGGCATTCATGTTCTACTTGCAGAGTTTCAATTTTAAAGAGGATCCTAATTGCAAACTTTTTTCATTTTTCATGATTTCATTGAAAAATAAAATGGCACTATGAGCTTGAAGCTTCTTTTTATTGTTTATTTATTTCAGATTAAGTTGAAGAACATAAACACTGCTTTCTACATGGATATAATCTATAAGTTTTAACTGTTAAATTAGCAATCCAAGAAAACTTTGTGATGAATGCAATCTCACAATTAGTGTTTCGCTTTCAGCTTAATTTTTCCATTTTCTTAAACTCTCTCCCTCATTTAAGTCTCGAGCCTTTTTTTTTTTGGGTCCATTTCCTTGTCTTAGAAAAGTATGTTATGTACACGTACTTGATTATGGGAAGCAGCAGTTGATATATTTCATGGCTGAAAAAGGGATAATTACTCTTCATTGGTATTTAAAAGGAAAGAGTTGTCAATTTTAAATAATGTACCTAATATCCAAATGTAGTGTGAAGCTTGATGTTTTCATATGTATGGTGGTGTATATCTTTGGACCTATTGAGATAAGTTTAGTGACCAAGTTTTAGAAGAAACTTACTGTACATGCATTGTTTGTAGTCTCGTTTAAGTGGGCTTGAGGATGAAGAACTTGTTCTTGAATGATAGAGGTAGAAGTTGGAGTCATAACGGGGTAGGGTATATGCGCCACATAGTCTAAGCATAGTTAATGTGCACGGTATTGTCTCGTATATCCTAAGCTACACTATAGTCTAAGCACGCTTAAATGCACATGGTGCCAAGCTTCATGGACTTTTGAAGGACCTTTCCTTTCTTTTTCTTAGTACAACCAGTTTGAAAGAGACAATAAAATATACTTTTAACTTCGAAAGATGGAGCACAGCAAGGAGGAAGGTGCTTTTTCCAACTTGTTTTGCCTTACCTATCTTTTCTAAAGTGACAAGTCGTCCTATATTCAACTGCTCATGTTTTGTGAAACTCCCAACAGACCTGCCAATTGAAGCTAGTATCTTCATCTTGGCCCAACAATAAGACTTAGTGGATACACCCTTCAATTTGGCTACATGGGCATCAAGCATTTTATGGTGTTTCTTTATTTACACAGCTAAACATGGCCCGTGACATTTATGTAGTGTTACTTATATATTTCACTATCTTTAACATTAGCATTGAAGGGTTTTGGAAACAACTCTTTAGAGAGTTTTTATATCAACATTTTGGATCACACTTTGTGATCCATCATCAAAGTAGCGAGAAGATATAAAGGACATCCTCTCATCATCATCATCCATATCTTCTTCCTACCCTAATGATGGATCATAGAGTATTGATATAAAAACTCTCCACATAGTTGTTTCCAAAATCCTTCAATACTATTGTTACTTTATATAATTTATGTTCTTTTCATGTTGATTGGTTCAAATTAAGCATTATTGATTCATTTTTCAACTTTGGATGGTTGGAAACCCATTTCATACTTTCCCATGCATTACCCCATTTTGCATTTATGTTCCCCTAGTCTCGAGCCGGGATGGTCTATAGGAACCTAGCCCCATTGCTCATGTTTTTCCCTAAGTCAGATGGGTGATGCAGTCAACGATAGGGGGTCCAATGAAGGACAACCTTCTCTTTGTAGCCTTCAACTTAAAGACACTCATGACATGAAATTAGAACTAAAACACACTTTTATTGATATCCCTTGAGGAGATGCATAGATAACTCACTCACTCACTCACTCACTCCCTCAATCTCCTATGACTACAACACAAAGGAAGAATGCTTACACACACTCCCTTATTGGATTGAACACTACTCTCTACTCTCTAAGCTTCTCCTCAATCACCTACACACTCGCTTAGAAGATCTTCTCCAACTTTAGTCTATCCACTCCAAGGCTCTTCCTTCCTTTTGTGCCTCATAGTGTGACTCTTGGAATCCTTGTTGATCTTGGAAACACTCACAAGGGACACTCAAACATTTATAGGCCATTATTTGGAGTATGCAATTGTTGTGAGATAAATCACTGCGTAATGCGGCACAACAATTTTGTAGTTTCTAGTTAATGCATATCTACTTTGTCATGAGATAAAGAACTCCTTATCTCACTAATTGAAACATGTTTTCTTTGTTCCAAGAGCCCACTGAAGTGTTTTTGGTACATGTAGATTGTATTCATACTATCAATTGAACATGTAAGCGCATAAACATTGAATATCTCTTTTAGGTGATGCAAGATTGCTTGATAACCCAAATGCTCCTACATTAGACATCTAAGATAAGAGTTGGTGAGTATAGTGCTAAAAAATATGGGTTAGATGGTAGACCTATCCTTTTGACTTTTGTTGAAAAGACACAATGCGCCCTTCTACCATGTGAGGTACATCCATATTTTTCAACCTCTTGTTGGACTGAAAACCATCCTCTGCTAAACAAAATCTTCATTACCTTCATCCTAGTCCCCATTGTCACCGAGTTGACCTCATCTACCAATTCTTATAATCCCCCTTCTTTTTCTTGGTTGTACACCCTTGTATAGTCAACAAATTTGATTATCTCATTTTATCAATTGCAATAGACAACCCTTCAACCTCCTCTGCGTCTACTCAGAATAAGAGAGGATCGTGCATCTCTTATTTCAACAACTCTCATTGGTCAATACACATGACAATATGATTCTCATGCCCATCATCTTGTTCCCTTCCTTTCAAGGGGATTAAAGTGCATCTCTACCCATCCTTCTTGACACTCATGGTGTTTGTTCTTCCATTGTACAACATCTCTCTATCAAATTTCCATGGTCTCCCTAACAAAACATGACATGCATCCATGGATAAGACATCACACAAGGCCTTGTCCTGATATCTACCAATCTGAATGTCCACTTCATAAAATTTCATTACAATAATATCATGTCCCTCTAATAACCAAAACATTCTATATGGCCTTGAGTGTGATGTACTCTCCAAATTCAGCTCACACACCATTTTAGTGGACACTAAGTTATTTAAAATTCCACTATCAACCATAATATTGCAACCTTATCTGGTTTTGAAAATGTGTCTTCTTTGGCATTCTTATCCATTCTTTCTCTTAACCTTCAATCCTCTCCTCCTTGCAAACAAAATCTCCTCTTGTTATGGTTCTTCTATATGTTGGGGTGGCACTATAAATTATGTTTATGCTTGAACAACTTGCACACTACCTTTATTCCTCCTTTCACCTTCACATTGAGCATGAGGGTACTCAAAAACATGATTCCCAAAGTCCACATCTACAGTGCATTCCATTGAATGTTAATTCCTCTCCCTCATTCATAGCTGTCCCTTCCTATCATGGAGGTGGCTCCTCCTCTCACTTTTTGATTTATAACTTGTGAAGTGATAGATCCTTCCTCATTCCACTATTGATTACATTTGTGGGATGGCTGACCTTTACCACTATTGAACCTCTCTCTTCTTTTTGACACAATTTGTTGTCTTCTAGACAACTTCTATTTTGCCCTTAAAAGCATATTGGTATGCTTCTTCCACCATATGCAATCTCACCAAGTTGATTCTTGAATATTCAACCACAATCCATTAATATATCTCACAACCTTTTCTTGATCCATTTCACTATGACCAACCCAGATTAAAATATTGTAGAACTTTATGTAATCCTTCACATTCAATGTTTTTTTCCTAAATTTGTGTAGCCTCTTAAACAAATCAAGATGATAATCTGTAGGCAAAAAAAATCCTTTCAACGTTGCAACCATCCTCTCCCAATGGGCAATCTTGTCCTTGCCCAATCTATTTATCTTTATCTGTATCTCCTTCCAACATCAGGTTGCATGACCTTTCAACTTGGTTTGAGCCACCTTTACGTTCCTTTGGTCATCCATTACATCAACTTCAAAATACTTCTTGGTGAACCAATCAATCAACTCATTGGGGTTAAAAGTTATTATAAAAGCTTGGAACCATCTTGGCTCTTCGTCTAATATTTGAAATAGCTCTAACAAATCTATCTTCTCCTTCATCCAACTTCTCAGGGGAAAATCCCACATCTTCTATTCCCAACTCTTCATTTTATTCATTACTCACATCATCCCTTTAGATAAATCCCATTTTTCTATCCTTTTCAACAATAGATAATTTTTTATGCATATCCCTCAACATCTCTACAATCTCATATAATCTCCATGCCATAGTGGCAGTCATTGTTATAACTCTTCCACTCTTCCACCACATTGTTCTCTACCCACCCACACAAGATGGAGAATACTCAACGCTCATTTATATGAGAGTTGTTACCAACTTTGATACCAATTGATGTAGTTAATTATAAGGAGTCCAATGAAGGACAATCTGCTCCTTACAACATTCAACTCAAACATATACTCATGACATGATATTGGAACTAAAAGACACTTTTATTGATATTCTTGAAAGAGATACAAATGTTACACACACACTTACTCTTTTTATGACTACAACACAAGGGAATAATGCTTACATAGTCCCTACATAGAATAAACATTGCTCTTTGCTTCTCTAAGCTTCCCCCTCTAGCATTTACACTCACTTGGAAGATCTCACCCAACTTCAGTTTACCTACTCCAAGACTTTTCATTATTTTTTTACAGATATAAAATAAACTTTCAACCAACAATTCTTGACCAAGGGAATTTATACAATTCTAACAACATGCCAGGACTCTTTGTATGATCTTAGCAGAAGTTTGGGATCAATTTTATATTTTGATGTATCAGGTGTGATAGGTGGTAAATATGAGTGGATAGGGTTAGGTTGCAACAACTATTTTATAAATTACTCAAAATCCCTTGTGCATTACCTAAAGAAGATAAAGCCCTCCATCTCTCTCTATGTATGATTATAATTTAAATTGAACATAGTTTTTCATAATTTTCTGTATTTATGATGCTTACCTAGTAATAGTTAATTTTTTTTACATTCTGTTAAATCCAAGTGTCTTACACCTCCTAGTATTTCACCCTTGTTGAAATCCTTTTGATTTATGCCTCTTAATGCTTTACTTTTTGGTGGATCCATTTTTCACATGTTTATATATCTATTTGTATGTTGTGTATCCCTAAGATTTTGCTACTAATGTTCAAATCTATCATTTGAAACCCTAGCCTTTAGTCATTAAAATTTATTTGTCTATCTTGTATATGCACTTGAATTGTTTGGAATTTTTATTTTTAATGGACAAGGAAAAAACACTTGGCGAATAGAGATTTGAGATCTACTCACAGAGACAAGCTTTCATTATCTCAAATCGCAAACTATATATTGCAAAATCCTAACATCTTACTAGAAACAATTGTCAATTATCCACGCATGCTAGAGGCTATTGTCAAATGTATTCAATGCACTAAGTCTCCAATGGAAAAAATACTTGAATCACATTCAAAAATTATAAAGCTTTCATACATTCATTGTATAAGGGCACCATGTGTTTACATTTTAAATAGTACATCCATAATTAAGTATAATTTAAGTGGTTATAGAATAACCACAAACAAATGTACACAATCAGGGGTGAAATACCATCTCGTTTAGGCCTAAGGAGTTAGATAAAGGTACAAATTACCAAAACCTATTAAAGGAATGGAAAAAACAAGAAATTATCTTCAAAATAAACTAAAGTAAAATACAATCGAAATCCTATTCTACTTGTTCTTTGAATTTTGAAAATTAAGTATATATTATGTTCATCTAAAACATCAATGATTTTAATCATTTAACTGATCAACTTCAATAATTTTAATAAACCAAAGGTATTTTTACTAAATAACACAATTCCCACAAAATTAAAACCCATTCAATCATAGAAACAACATATGCTTAGGTCTATGTAGAAAGGTACAAACTTTAAAATTAATGATTCAATAAAATAAACAATCTAAGCCTAGAAAATTCTCTAGAACCCCATAATTTACAAGTAAACACTAGTAATAAAATCCTCAAACAATATGAACATAAGAACTTATGACTAACATAAAACTAATTACACTCACCATCAGATATAAATAAAACAACAAAAGCCCAAACTAAATGTACTTGTTACGAATTCAAAGAGCCGAACTCAGAAACAAGGAGTGCACAGAGAGAATTATTTTAATCACACTAATATTATTATATTGCACTCTAATTAAATATCAATACATGACATATTATTCTTATTTTTATAGAGAACATCTCTCCACTAACTTCTCACCCAAATCCCTTTAATTAAGCAAACTCCTATTTACGATATATTGTTATAACTCATTAACAATATATCTCAACAACTTTAATATTCTAACCTAATATTGTAATATTCTTTATAACAATATTACTACCAACAAACTTATTACTATTTACCTCTCGGTAAATACCCAAATTTACACAATGTGAAAACTAATTCCTAACATTCCCCCCATAGTTTTTACATGGTGCAAAAACATTCACTCTTATCTATAGTACGCTCACCCATTATAGCATGCCCTATTTGGCTAATAACCTTGATATAAAGAAAGCCTCATTCCTCCCATGGTTTTACAGGTTTACCACAAACTTTGACATGAATAAGAACCTCTTTCTATCTACTGTTCACCTCCTGTGGTTTTCTGGATCTCTATCACAAACCCTTTCAAGATCCATGAACTAACTTACATTGATGTTTTTTGTCTTTTTAAAATATTTTCATATCAGGGAATTATGTTTGTAATCTCACACAAATTACATTACATATCTTAAACAAGCATATTCTTATGTTATTATTTTTAAAACACACAACAGAAATTATAAAAACACACCACACAAAATGTCCCCACATCATTGATGCAGCTCCATCGTTGGTGACTAATGAGAGTCGCTGAAAGACCTCCATCCTCTATGTATCCTCTAGCCTCCGGTAGATGAAGCTCTTTACTTAGCTAGTATGTCAATGTAGCTCAAATGCATGAATTTTTCGAGGAAAATCCCCTCCACAATTTGGGCATCACGTACACGTGAAAATGCGTTCGTGACTCTAAGCCTAAATAACTTTGACTTTTTTGACATATGAACACTAAACTCAAAAAACTGACACTTTTGATATTTTGACAATTTAAAATTTTTTACGACTTTTGACTCTTGACAAAATGACAAATTTAAAAATTTTGAAGACCAAATACTGATTTTAAATAATAACATACAATAGACATAGACAGACTCTCTTGATTTTGACACTTATAATTTAAAATCAATATTTAAAATTAACATTTAAATAAAAAATTATCTAAAAGCTAATATTTTAAAAACTCTTTTAACTCTAAATACCTTATTGATATGACATATAACAAACAGAGAGACATCGGTCTAAAATGACTCAAAGACCTTTTCAAAACTTACGACTAAACTATTTTAACTCCATTCCCATATAAATAATGATTTAAAGTCAAACAATTCTATACTCAAAATATTTAAAAACACTTTTAGAATATAACTACAAATTAATAATTCAAAGAAGTCATACAACAGACAAGTAGGTGGATGAAAACTTGCAGATATGTTTCAAGTCGATGCAGGTACATTGAGATGATCTGACACAATATTGTGATAGACTGATCAGATCTTTCCACGTGCGTTATTCACTATTCAGAATAAATGACAGGTGGCATGGTTTGCATAGCGAACCAAATATGTCACTTTAGTTGAGATGCTCTCCTCCATATCATCACTATTATTATAAAGCCAATGTTGAATCAAACGTCGTTCATCATAAGTAACATTGAGATTGAGGCACCACGTAATCATATGCATAGTTGTTGAAACCACCAAGACTTCCAAATAGGACTGTGCAAATGGATTAGCGCTGAACCACTATTTTTTTTTTAATCTATTCACTGGTCAAGAATGAATTCAATGATTTAATGTACTCTTGACTCACCAATGTCGATCATGATTATTGTTTAATTACCTCTCTTTGCAAACAAGATTTTATCCAATCGACTAAACTCTAATGGAATAACTAGACTTTTATTCTTATTGACATACTACCATCTATAGGGGAGAAATAGCAATATGTCTGCCCCTACAAATAAAATCAGATTTATATCACAAGTCATTGATATCCCTGCTCTGATACCACTATGACGAATTCAAAGAGCCGAACTTAGAAACAAGGAGTGCACAGAGAGAATAATTTTAATCACACTGATATTATTTTAATTACACTCTAATTAAATATCAATATGGGACATAACACAAATATATATGATCATTATTCGTATATCTATGGAAAACATCTCTCCACTAACTTTTCACCCAACTCCCTCTAATTAAGAAAACTCTTATTGTTTCATTAAAATTTTGCTTTATTTTTCAAGAAGAAAGAGTAAAACTTGAAAGAAGGGTGAGGTTAATAGAATCCAGATTTAGTTTGCGCTCTGTGATCCAGATGGTTATAGATACTCCTCTTTGTCTTGGGAGAAATGATTTGTAGATAAGAAAGCACTCAAAAAAATAGTTGATTAATTGGGTAGGTGGGTGGATTGCCTAGCAAGCTAGATCCAAGAATTACGTGACTTCTTTGGAAGCTATCAATCCACCTTTTAAGAAAAGTTAATATTGATAAAAGAGGTTGTGTAACATAAATGAAAGTACTTAAACAAAGAAAATAAATTATTTTTAAAAGAAATGCTTATTTTAACAAAATAATATTAAAAGAAATGTTAAACTATCAAAAGTAGGTTCAGATGTGGTCAGGATATTGTTTCTAGTTTGTGTAGTGATAGAGGTCAAGAGAATAGGGTTTTGGTTGAGGTTGAGAGGTGGTATGAGCTTACTGTTTTGGATAGAAATGATCTACATAGTGATCGTCAGTGATTGGATGTGACTATCAATAGTTAAGGTGACCGTCGTTGGTTAGGGTGACCATCAGTGGTCAGGGTGACCGTCAACAATTACTGTGGGTTTTGGATAGGTTATTGGTTCCAGCTAGCATAGGTTATGGGTTGGTTATAGAAAGGTTCTGTAGGTTGTTGTAGGTTGGTTAATGTTCATGAGGGCAAGAGAGAGCCTTAGAGGTATCAAGGGTAAAAGTTTGGTAATCAAGTGGTTGAGAATGGTCAAAGGATGTTTTGGTGGAAGTGGTAATATATAGAATTGCAAAACGATTGAAACTAGATAACTGAAACTTTAAATAAAAATAATATACTTAGCATGTGGTTGATAGTTGATGGCTTGAAGAAGTCCTAGAGTTGGGATGTTGGAAGCTAGAAGAATACCTACACAAGAAGCTCTTATCTCTTGCCTAAGAAGTTTTGATGATGATTGCCAATCCCTTTCACCTCCTCCTCCTATAGAAGAAAGGAGAGGTGAAACAATCAATTCAATAAAAGGTTTAAAGTGGTTGTTTATTTTTAGCACCAACATGCATTGATCCGCACATGGAATAGATAACTAAAAATAAAAAATCAAGTTATAGTTGAGTTGGAGGTTAAGTGTTCAGGTGGTGAAAACCTGACCATCGACAGTCAGGCCTAACCATCAGTGGTCAGGCCTAACCGTTGGCAGTCAGGGTGACCATCGATGATCGAGGGTGAAGGCTAAGTTCGGTCAAGGGTAGGTTAGTTAGTTAGTTTAGCTAGTCAGCTAATTTGACTAAAGTTTGCAGTCAATAGGTTGTGGGATAGTTTTGAGGGGGTCCAAAGGGTTAGTTCAAAAACTAGAACCGTCGTGTGCAGTTTTTTAGTATTTATATTTTACCCCTTTTTATTATAGAGTTTATATCAACAAGCTACAAAACAAAAATGAATTACAAGTCAAAGGTTAGGTTACCCCGAGTATGGGAGGAGGTGCCCCCCCTCAAATCGGGAATCATTGAGGTGAAATAGAATCGAGTGTAGGTTCGATAAGTCTGTAAGTTGGTGATGAAGTGGGTGATAGGTTGGGCACTTAAGCATAAGCATGCACATAAAGTATGATAAAGTGTGATAGCCAAGATCGTGCATTGACTAGGTTTTCATGGTTGGTAAAAATTAGGTCGATATTAGAAGGATAAGTGACAAGTGGACCACGTGACCGTATGTGATGATTGGGTTACACTAGTAAACTCAAGTCTCTTAGACAAGGTCAATGTTGTTGTGGGTATCCAAGGTAGAAAGTGCTCCCATTAAGACACAAATTGGTCAGATGTGCACAAGGTAGTGCAAGTTTAAAATTTCAACTTGACAATTTAGTTAGTGCGATCAAAAGGACTAAGGTAAGGTCATCACAAAACCTTTCAAAAGTTGAGCCAAAATGACTAGTGGTGAGGTTGAAATCATTGGTGGGCAAGGTTGGTGGAGAAGGGTAATCTCCAATAGTTGAAGAGTTGGGGTATGGTGGTAAAACAAGGTTGGTACTAGGAGAATAAGTGACAAGATAATCAGGGCATAATATTAGGCATAGTTGATATGGGTTACTCCTATAAACTCAAGTCTCCTAAGTAAGGTCAATATATTCCCTGGTATGCAAGGTAGGATGTGATCCTAAGAAGAAAAAAATGGTTGTAAGTATTGGGATTGCAAAGGGTCATGCTCTGAGGCACCTACGTGGTCGGTGCATAAAAGTAGCGCAAGTTCATCAAAAAAGGCAAGGTAAATGATGGAATCAAACTGACCAAGGCAAAGTTGGGTCATAAAAAGTGTGAAAGGTGGGCTAAGATGACCAAATTGAGGTTAATTGGTTTGGTTGGTTGGTGAAGTCTGGTTGGGGTTTCAATGACTCCAAGAGGGGAAGACATACACCTTTGCAAGTGGTCATGAAAGTAGGAGGCTAAAATGCTCCTATCAGCATAGACCAAAATGGCAAGATGGGTGGGCTTAAGAACATAATCCCCTTTCACGTGTTGCATTGGTTAAAAGAAGTAACTTGATCAAGTAGTGTCAAGTAAGCTTAAAATCCCTTGATTTGTGAAGGGTATAAGGAGAGATAAATGAAATAGGTGAATGGATGGTAATGTAACCTTCTTGTGGGGATGAATTGCCCCTTCTGTAGGTGACCTAGGAACCATTATAGACAAGTCCATGTTCTAATTTTGGGTTAGAATGATCGATGCAAGAAGTCTATTAATGCTATGTGAAAGCTGACAGAAGTTTTCTTTGGGATTGCTTTGTTTTGACTTTTAACTTGAGGTCATTTGTTTTCTTTAAGTTGATGGTTTTGAAAAGCTGATCGATATGGGAAGCTTTCAAGTGATTGTTTGTTTGACAAATGTTTGGTGTAGCCATCCTTCAAGGGAGCGGTCTAAGCTTTGGATTTGTTTATGTGTGATAGATGTCCTTCGAGGGAGTAGTCTACCTTTTTAAGTAATATTTGGTAGTTTTGGGTAACTGTCCTTTAGACGAGCAGTTTGCTTGCTAGAGATTTGACCCAAGTGATATTTGGTATCCCAAATTAATTTTATGCTAGTTTAGACATAAACAAGTCTATATAGGCTTGAAGGCTTTCCTTTAAGGAGGCAAAACCATAACATAAGAAGGTTGATGATGGGTAAAATAAGTTTAAGTGACAATGACTATGGGGATCCATCCTATAAAAGTTGAAAAGTACTGTGAAAATCATGCCATAGGTAGAGTTGTGGCACCCATGCTTAAGATTAGCCTAAGGTTGTAACGGATAATCGCATGATCTTGGTTTAATCAGTTGTCTTTAAAATAAGGAAATGAAGGTGGTTGAAAATAAGGGATGAGCTTAAGTTAGACACAAGATGACTAAGAACTTATTTTAACAAAAGAACATGGTGCAAATGCAAAGCATTGAGGGGCTTAGGTTATGATATGCCCTAAATCCATACTTACATGTAAGTGGTTTGAGCCAATCAGGAGAGAAGATGTCCCCCAATTACTTTTCGACACTAGATTAGATGTGGAAAAGAGAATGTTGGATTGAGAATGGTCAAATGTAAGTTTGGTTAGGTGATAGCTGTATGGCATTAGTTGGATTGCAATGTTGATTGGTTATTAGTTTGGTTAGGTGGGTTTAGGTTGCTAGGTTGATTGGGTAGTTGGGTGAAAAGGCAAGTTTATGATGTTTAAAGACCAAAAGAGGCCTAAGCAGAATGGTTAGAGTTGAAGGTTTGCTTAGGTTGGAGGTAAAAGGTTGAGTTAAGGTCAAGGTTAGGTGTAGGTTGAGGTAAGAAAATACCAAGGTTTAGTTTGGTCATTTTATTAAGGTGAGGTTTTGAGTTGATAAATAGACAAAGCCTCCTAGAAGGAGAAATCTCCTAGTTTGCTCCTTCAATGGATGGTTGACAAAGCAAGAGGCAAGGTTGGTTAAGTGATGATAGTTAGGCTTTGACTTAGCTTTTAGGCTTAATGGTGGTTGGTTATGGTTTAGATTTTGGTCTAGGTTGGTTTGGGTTATTGATGAAAGGTTGGTCAAAGTTTGTTTAAGTTTAAGGTTGGTTTGGTATTAGGCTAGGTGTAGGTTGAGGCATAAGTGCCAGGGGTTGGTTTGGTCATTAGTTAAATTTGGTAGGCAAAAGGTTAAGGTTTAGTTTGGTTATTGGTTAATGTTTGAGTTATTGCTTGGTCGAAGATTTTTGGAGGGAAAATTTAGGTGTTTTTTCATGAATGTTAAGGTGGGAGAAAGATTCTCAAGTAAATACGTTGGTTTATAAAGAGAGTTTAGGAAAGATGAATATGACCTCATTTACCTCCCAAGGGTTATTAGTTTTTAGTTGTTAGTATAGATTTCAAGTTGTAGGCGGTGATTCAGGTGGGATCTCCCTTATGGTGCTATGGTGAGAGAAACATTATTGGATCGGATTTGGGTAGGGTTGGGGTCTAGAAATGATGTTGAGAACATCATCTTGGAATAAATGTGGATTGGAAAAGAGTGTCAGATTATCCCAATGAGGGAACTTAGGTGAGGTGTGGGTAGCTTGGATAAAATTTTAGACAAGATTCAAGAAATCTCAAATGAAGGGTTGATTTTGGTTTGGGTTGATAAATAAGTTGGTTATGGTTGGATCAAAAGTTGGGTTGATCGTGGTTGATTGAGTTGGTTTATAGGTTAATTTGAGTTGTTGGGTTTGCTTATTTGTTTGGTAAGGTAAGGTGACAAAGATATGACCTTATTCAAAAGGGAATGGAATCAAAGACAATGTTATTATATAGATGAAAATTAGCAGATTATAAAGGAATTGAATGGGTTTGGTTTTAGTTGAGATTGGGGTTAGGTTGATTTGAGGTGAGGTTGGATTATTATAGAGGAGGTATTTTGGATTGGCTCTATAAAAAGGGGAGGTGAAAGAGGTAGGTTGGGTTGGTTTGATGTTTGATCCACTGAAATAAGAATTGTAAAGGGTAAGGTAGCTTTGATTGGGTCCACCAAAAGGGTAGGTAGAATAGGTATAGTTGTTGGGGGTGATTCCATCTTTTGAGAGAGTGGAAGAGGTAGGTTGATTTGAGGTTGATCCACTAAAAGGGGAAGTTGAAGAGGTGGGTTGATTTTATTAATTTTGGTTTTAAAAGAAATTTGAAAAGGTTCTACTTGGTCAACAAGTGGATTAGTTAATATTGATTCTTCCTTAGTGATGATTTAAAAAGGAAGTTGAAAAGGTTTCACTTGGTCAACAAGTGGATTGGTTGAGGTTTTGATTATGATTTCTTTAGTTATGGGTTCACTAAGTACCAAATCTAATGAAGGGGTCCCATTGTGTTGAGGTCTTTATTCAGGGGTTTTCACAATAATGAGTGAAGAAAGAGGTTCAATGATGGATTGCTTGACGATATTCAAGTCTAGGTTTGGGGGAACATAGAGAATATATTTTGAAACCTCCTTTTGATCAATAAGGTTTTGGATAAACATCTTAAAAGACCCACATTTGTCTACCACATATCTATTTATGTGATGATAAGCACAAAACTCATTCTCTATAAACCAAATGGGCTTTAGAAGAGAATGATTGATGGGTTTGATTGGAGGAAGTCTAATGACATAAGCCTCCAAGAGTTTGTCAAGGAGTGAGACATATGATTCACCCAACGAGGCATACTACCTAGAAAGAAGGTGCACCCATGGCTCTTGGGGTTGTGAGCTAATTGGTTGGTTTGATGAAGTTGGTTGGTTTGACATGGTTAATAACTTAGATAGGTTGGGTAGGTTTGATAAAATTAGTGGTTTTGAAAGGTTTGGTTGGTAGTTGTTGGTTTGATTTGGGGAGGTTGATAAGGTTGATAAAGTTGGTAAGGTTGATAAGGTAAGTTGGTTTGATAGGTTGGGTAAGGTTGATAATGTAGGTAAGGTTGATAAGATAGGTCAATTTGAGAGGTTGGATAAGGTTGATAAGATAGGTTGATAGTTGTTGGTTGGATTTGATAAGGTAGGTAAGATAGGTTGGTTTAAAAAATTTGGTTGATATTTGAGGAGATAAACCAAGTCTTGGTTTTGAGATAACTAGGGTTGCCACAAAGGGGGTTCAGACAATTGTTAATATGGTTGGGGTAGATAATCAAAAGTTTGATAAGGTTGAGGTGGCTGATATGATGGTTGAGATAGGTAGCCCAAAGATTGGTGAGGTTGAGATAGTTGAGTTTAGGTGGGTTATGACAATGGTCAAATATGTGTTGAAAGGTTTTTGGTTAGCTACAATGAAGATCAAATAGTTGTTGAGAGTTTATTTGTTGGTTTTAGATGAGGTTGGATTAATTGTAGGCAAGGTTGGGTTGGTTATAGGTGAGGTTGGGTTGATTGTAGGTGAGGTTGGGTTGATTGTAGGGTTGATTGGGTTGGTTTTAGGTAAGGTTGGGAGCACAAATAGATCTTTATGCAAGGTAATGCTCTAAGGCAAGAGGGTTGTCTTCTAGGAGTTTAACAAAGTTGGAATCTCTAGGAGAAAATATAGGAGTGTTCCCCATTGAACAAGGCAATGGAGATGAGGTGGGTGAAGGCAAGATGGTAGAAGGTTTTTCCAAGGGGGTTTGATTTATCACAACTCAAACAAAGAGAAGACAAGAAAAAAAGTCAAATAAGATAAAACACACACTAAAACACGTTAAATCTTAAGGGTCTTTTTGTTTCTCTTGTGGCTTACGCCTTAAGTTAAAATTATGTGACTCAACTTGGCTTGTAGAGTGGGTACTTAAAAAGGAAGTCTATGGTTGGTTTTAGGTTGTGTTTAGGATCTCAAAAGGGTCTATATTGTAAATCAATACATGGCTTGATGTTGGGGCCTACCCCCTCACTTCACACATCGCAATAATAAAGGTGTCAAATGCTTAGCCAAGATATACCAATTACCTGAAATTATACTCAACTAGAGAGCTAAGTTTTGATTTCTCACCTTGGTAATGACATCCAAGTGGGATAGCCAATGGGTGAAGGTTACCTCTAGGAGATGAAACCCTAGTTGGGCCTTATGTCAAGTGTTATGATGTTTGATTTGCTATAAGTGGTTTAGTCTATGTGTGCAAAGAAGAGAGGCTACAGTTGAATTACTTGATTAATTAAGTTATGTGAGCTAATTATGCAAGCAAATAATGTATGAAAGGTTAATTTTAAGCCCAAAAATTTTTTTGATTTCATTTAGATGAGCATAAAACAAGAAGAAAAAGCACCTAGATGCAACTAGGTCCCACTGGGCGTGCCAGAATGTTTCACTAATTTTTTGCTTTATTTCTCAAAAAGAAAGAGTATAATTTGAAAGAAAGGTGAGGTTAGTAGAACTTAGATTTGGTTTACACTCCATGATCTAGATGGTTGTAGATACTCCTCTTTGTCTTGGAAGGAATGACTTTCAAATAAGAAAGCACTCAAAGAAATGGCTGATGAGTTGGGTAGGTGGGTGGATTCCCTAGCAAGCTAGATCTAAGAAGTATGTGACTTCCTTAGAGGCTGCCAATCTACCTTTTAAGAAAACTTAATGCTGATAAAATTATTGATAAAATAGGTTTCATAGTATAAATAAAATTACTTAAGCAAAGGAAATAAATTCTTTTCAAAATAAATGCTTATTTTAAAAAAATAGCATTAAAAGAAATGTTAAACTGTCAAAAGTAGGTTCAAGTGTGGTCAGAGTATTGTTTTTGGTCTGTGTAGTGACAGAGGTTAAGAGAACAAGGTTTTGGTTGAAGTTGAGAAGTGGTATGATCTTGTTGTTTTGGGTAGAAGTGATCTATATAATGACCGTCGACAGTTGGATGTAACCATCGATGATCAAGGTGACCATCGGTAGTTAGGGTGGGTTTTGGACAGGTTATTAGTTCCAATCAAAATAGGTTATGGGTTGGTTACATAAAGGTTATGTAAGTTTTTGGAGGTTGGTTAATGGACATGAGGGCAAGAGAGAACCTCAAAGGTATCAAGAGTAAAGCTTTGGTACTCAGGTGGTTGAGAATGGTCAGAGGGTGTTCCGGTGGAAGCAGTAATATATAGAGTTGAACTATTGAAACTAGATAACTAAAACTTAAAACAAGAACAATATACTTAGCTTGCAATTGATAGTTGATGGTTTGAATAAGTCTTGGAGTTGGGATGTTGGAAGCTAGAAGAATACCTGTATAAGAAGCTTTGATCTCTTGTCCAAAAAGTTCTGATGATGATTGTTGATCACTTTCACCTCCTTTCAATTTATAAGAAGAAAGGGGAGGTGAAACAATAAATTCAACAAAAGGTTCAAAGTGGTTGTTTGTTTTTAGCGCCAACATGCATTAATTTGCATGTGAAATAGATAAATAAAAATAAAAATCAAGTTGTAGTTGAGATGGAGTTTAAGTGTTCAGGCGGTGAAAACTTGACCGTCAATGGTCTAGCCTAACCGTCGACAGTCGAGGGTGAAGAATAAGTTTGGTTAAGGGTGTTGGTTGAATATTTTGTCGATCAGCATACTGATAAACAAAATAGGTCTGATCAGCCAAAGTAGGAAGATTAGTCGTCCAAATGTGTAGTTTTACCACATCAAAAGGGGACTGATCTCTCCTCTCATCAAGGGGAGGTTCCCTATAGGTAGGCTATATATATATATATATATAAACAGAAAATAATACTCAGGGGTAGGACAAACCATCCATCTCTCTCTTTTTAGAGATGATGCGTGTGGATCAAAGGAAAAACTCAAGGGAAATGACAGACAATACTCTTTTTTCAGAAGTATTATTCAACAAACCACAAGAATACTCCTGGTAGTAACAGAAAAATGTAGCAAAGGATGTAATAACCAACAAATCGAGATGCAGCACAAAGTCTCCACCTAAATTGCTTAAGAGCAAGATATGAAGAACAATAAGGGCAGAAAGTCGCCCCAAGGTCCTTTACACAAAAATGAAAATAAAACACACTAAAGGCAATTATGGGGGCACAAAGTCTCTTCATAGTTGACTCTTCAGGACACCTTCTTGACTGCTGTCACTAATTCTACTTGTTGAATTAAAGGAATAAAAGATATATTGAAGAAAAAGACATAAGAACAGTTTCCTCAACAACAAAGATATTACAGCACAAAGTCTGAAAAACCACTTGCTTTCTTATTCCAGTAACAAATTATGATAAAAAAACTGAGCTCAAAGTCTCAGAAGTGCCTTTCAATTTGGGTAGAGTTTCGTTCTGATTGTCAAGAAAAAAGAGATATATTTTACAATAACAAGAGAGTCCCTTATATAGCTTCTTCAATGAAGGATTCAGGAACAATAACACATCATGTTGCGTTGGAATCTGTTAAGAAGACATGCTAGAACTTAGGGGCATTTTACCCATTTGATTTTATCAATGCAGGGAAACAAGTCACGCTTATTGAAAGTTTGCAACTTTCAATGTCCACCTGGCGATCTAATCTTACCTTCATCATTCCTCCTTTTTTGGTTAATTGAATCGGGTCGTGGATTCAGTTTGTTGTTTTGTTCTTTCCTTGCTTTCTACTTGTCTAGGCCTTGAAGTCTGTGAATGCATTCTAGTCTGTAGGTTCAAAGGATCAACGACTATTTTATTGTCTTGAATTTGATGTCTTCGGGTGTATCACCCCTTTGTCTTCTTTTGGATTTTCTGTTTGGCGCTTTCCCAAATTGAACTTGCCCTTTCAGGCCTTAAGAAATGACCTATTTTGGGTAGAAAAGAGCTCCCCATAAGATATCTGCCTTTGGGCAGTCTTTGAATGGCCTTCAGGCTTTTTGTTTTACATCTTCCCGAAGGGAAGGTGACCCTTCAGCTTCAGGGAAGTATCCTTCAAGTTGGCAGCTGAGAGTCCCCTGCAAGGGTACCTACCCTTCGGGGTCCTTCGCCAGCCTTTTTCTTTAGAGTCTTCGCGGGCTTTCCTCGGGCTTTCTCCATGGACAAATTCCCGTAGACAAAAAGTTTGTAGAAATTTCTCGCAAACAAAAAGTCTGCAGAATTTCCATTTGCATTGATTATTATCCTTTGGGTTTTTTCCGCCCGCGACCGCTTCTTGAATTCTTTCAAACTTTTTGTCCGAAGGAATTCCTTTGGACAAAAAGTTTGAAAGAATTTGTGCCTTAGACTTGCCTTCGTCTTTTTTTTGAAAATGACCCTTTCGAAGGGTATTTTCGTTGACCAAGTGCCCTTTGCAAGGGCACTTGTCCTTCGGGAGGCCCTTTGAACTTTTGCATTTTGAACTGTTCCTTTAAACCAAGTTGTTGAACCGTTTGTTGAATCAAACATTGAACCACTTGGTTGAACCAAAATGGTTCAAGCCGATGAACCCTTTGTTTGAACCAACCATTGAACCTCTTCATTGAACCAAGCTTTGAACCGAAATGGTTCAAGCCGATGGTTCAATTGAATGAACCAAGCTGATGAAATGCTCCATTAAACCAAGACGTTGAACCTCTTCATTGAACCAAGACGTTGAACCAAAATGGTTCAAGCCGATGGTTCATTTGCCTTGAACTAAAATGATGAACTAACCATTGAACCAAAAGACGTTGAACCAAGTTTTGGTTCAACAGTTCAAATAAAGCCTTGAACCGACTGACGAACCAAAGGATGAACCAATTTTGCAGAGTCCATAGAAACCAAGTTCGTAGTTTTCTCTAACCTTGAAAGAGTCCGTAGATTTCAACCTGTAAAGCCCATTGAACTTGACCTGCAAAGTCCATAGATTTCTTCTTCTTGCTGAGTCCGTAGATTTTCTCTTCTTGTTGAGTCCGTAGATTCAAGCCTGCAGAGTCCGTAGATTTAAGCCTGTAGAGTCTGTAGATTTTTGAGAAGCTTGAAAAATGAGGAATTTGAATGCCCAAGACAAATTTTGAAAAGGGAAGAGATAATTTTGGTCTGTAGGACCAAAATAGTTCAAATGTTGTCCCAAAAATGAGTGATATTTTTGGGGGATAACAGTTGGCTCCAGTTGGGGAACTTCTGTCAATTGCAAAAAGAATTGAAAGGAGTAGAATCCAAAACCTCTAGTGTCTTCATGTGTACCATTGGGTTACGGAGTCATGCTACCCAGAAATGAAAGGCATAAAAAATAGAAACAAACAAAATAAAACAGGATTAAAAACTATACAAATATACATATGTACAGATTATATGATCTAATACTTCAAGAATTGAAGTATTTTAGATACTGCTTTCTCCTGGTAGACCATGAAAATAGTGTGCCATCTTGGTAAACCAACAGGAATACATGTTGCCCCCAGAAACGGTGACGGGTGAATGGAGCTCTCCACCAAGAACCCAATTTTTTGTGTCTTCTTCTTGGCCTTTTCTTCTTCTTGTTCTAAGGCAAGATGTGGTCTTCAAACCAGAAACCATAACTCCTTGCTCTCTTGGTGAAGGATTTCTTTGCCTAATTTTGATTTGCAGCAGCATGGTCCACCATCATAACTTGCTATTCTGCTGGTCCAGTCTAGCACATGATTGGATTGTCCATATCAAACTCCTGACAAACTATCAAATTAACATCTCCTTTGATGTGAAGGATTTTGACTTCATCTTGAGCAATCTTCAATTTAAGCAATAGAGATTCACATCCAGCTATGTTGTTGGTGTTGTTGACTTGCAAATTACATGAAGGAAGAATATCTCCTTGAGGAGATATCAACACAGTTCCAACTTCATCATTGGTGGAAGAATTGATGTCATCATGAGAAGCTGATCTCCTATCAGATTTCTCTCTATTAGAGATGGAAGATCTTTCCTTGTTTATACTACACCCTACCAATTCTCTTGAAGTCTTATTTGTATCAATTTTTGGATTGTCAGCTACAAGACTTTTATCTGTAGAAACATGAACATCCTCTATGGTAAAGCAATAATTACCCCTGCCTGAAGACTCAAACAAAATTTGTGCTGCAGGGGCTGATGTTTGGTTGACCACATATTTTTACTCCTTTTTAGGGAGTAATCTCTTAATTACGCCTTGGACATGGATCCTTGCTTCAGACAAGTCCATGCTTAGTTCTCCTCCCACATCCTTGTAGAAATTTCATCCAAGCAAAATGCCATAGGATGTTGGGATGTCAGCCACCAAGACAGTCATCTTGATTCTCTTGTCTGAAAAGGTTGTCAATGCAAATTTAGCATCTTTAATTTGCCCTAGCAATGGTACTTGCTTGTTCTCCATGGAGAAACATCTCCTAGATGTCTTGGTTAGTGTGAGACCCAGAGACTCAGCTACTTTAGCAAGCATGACATTGTCAGATGCCCCATAATCAATGATGCCATTGTTGAGCTTATAACCATTTATTAACAGGGAAACATAGAAAGGTTCTATTTTCCTAAGGGCAACTGAAAGAGTAAAGACAAAATTATTTGGAATGGGCATGTTTTTTAGAGAATCAAGAATTATTTTCTTAACCTCTTGTTTTGCAAGGATGGTCTGGTTCTTGACACATTAGACCAACTTATCCAATTGATTAGGATTGGACTGCAAGTATTCAAATTCAGACATTTGTATTTTGGTTTTTTTGACATGATCAATTATGTCAAATGGCTAAATTAGACTAAGAAGAGGAAAACATTTCAACCTTTTGGGTTTTAGGAGGGATGGGAGGAGGGCTAGTTTGTGAAATGGGAGTAGAAGGTGAAGGTGAAATTGATGTACTTACATTTTGGGTGATCACTGGATCCTTTGACTGAAAAGGCAAAATGGTTCCACGCTTAGCAATCATGACTATTGGCTGCGGTTGCTCTTCTATCTTCCTTTTATTAGCTTGCTGGACTGATTGGTTCTTGGACCTGCTAAATATTTCATATGATCCATCAAAAGCTTCTCCTTCACTTCTGAGTTCACCCTGGTAGTTCAAGAAACCAATGTGGGAGTCGCCAGCTAATTCTTCTTGATTGTCTTTAAGGGGATTAGCGTCATTTTCTTGATTCAAATCAGGCTAGAAAGAGAACTCAGATTCTGTTTCAAGATATCCCATTGCTAAATTGGTTGGAGGAGCTTCTAGGGCAAGTTTCCCTTGTGGAAGAGGAAGGTGATTCTATTGCCCTTGATTCCTAGCAGCATTGCCCTGATATGACTGATTTGGGAATGTCCTTCTGTATGAAGGAGCAGAAGACATTCCTTGAGCCATTTAATTTTTCAAGGCTAGTACTTCATTTGCTAGCTTTTTCACCATTGGATCAGTGGTGCCTGTAGATGCATATTCAGAAGATGATGAAGGTCTATTTCTATTTGGATCTCTTCTTATTTTCCCTGCTAAGATGAGATCATCTTCTATCTCAGTGGCCAAAAGTTGAGCTACAACAAAATTCATTTGACCAACACGTCTCACGAGAATACTTACTTTAGGTAACTGAGAATTAATGAAAAAGTATTTGAGATTCTCAACTGTAGGTTGAACAATTACAAGAATTATGTTCCTTAGTTTGTCAAATTTAGCTATGAAATCTCTCATAGGCTCATGAGGCTCTTTCTTCATCTGTGTAAGTTGAGCCAGAAGTGTATGTGCATCTTCTGCAAGTTTGAATCTGGCTTTAAACTTATCTTTGAGAGTATTCCAATCAGTCACTGACCAAGCCTGTAGATGATAAAACCAATTTATAACATCACTTTGTAATGTTTTTACAAAAAGCCTGACTGCTACATCTTCAAATTCTACTCCGATTACTCCACAAGCTATGTTGAAAGCTACAATGTGCTCATCAGAGTGAACTTTCCCATCACCATAGAATTTGGGGAAGTTCTTCTTTGAACTACGTGGAAGCTCATGTAGAGGTGGAGTAAGATTGAGAGGACCAAAAGCATTACTCTAGGGGCCTTGAATTGCCATTGTAGGATTATGAAAAGGAGGGATAAAAAATCTTAGAGGGGTAATTATAAGCAAAGCTTTATCAACAATAGAAGTAGATACTTCATCTGGCAATGGAGATCTGACTTTAGTAGGAGGAAAACTCTTAGTTTGTTGGAGATGAGATGGTGAAGGAAACATATCAAAATCACTTTGTTGTACCAACTCGAATACAAGGTTAATGATACCTTTAGCCCTTTGGCTTTGTGTATACCTTGAATCTACCAGATTGTGAAACAAAAATGAAAAAAAATTGACCTTACTTCAGTTAAAGCTTGAGGCTTTAAACTGTGCATTCTTTTTTGATTAGTGTGGAGGTGAATGGATAGATTATAAATGGATAATGTATTTTATATTCCCTAGCAGAGTTGCCAAAAATTGTTACACGAGGCTGGGAGGAAAATTTTAACAATGGGAAATCACTGGAGCAGTTCGCTCTTCCACAATGGAGTACAATGGATACGTTATAATAATAATGGATAAGACAAGTAACGAAGTCACCAAAATCTATAATGGATAAGGGTTATAATGATAATGGGTAAAACACAGGTGATGTTTCAATCTGAAACTTGAGGTTCCAACTGCACAGAAATATGTATATCCCTAGCGGAGTCACCAAAAATTGTTGGTTGAATATTTTGTTGATCAGCGTAATGATAAACAAAATAGGTCTGATCAGCCAAAGTAAGAAGATTAGTCATCTAAATGTATAGTTTTACCACATCAAAAGGGGACTGATCTCTCCTCTCATCAAAGGGAGGTTCCCTATAGGTAGGCTATATATATATATAAACAAAAAATAATACTCAGGGGTAGGACAAACCATCCATCTCTCTTTTTTTAGAGATGATGCATGTGGATCAAAGGAAAAACTCAAAGGAAATGACAGACAGTACTCCTCTTCTTTCAGAATTACTATTCAGCAACCCACAAGAATACTCCTGGTAGTAACAACAAAATGTAGCAAAGGATGTAATAACCAGCAAATCGAGATGTAGCACAAAGTCTCCACCTGAATTGCTCAAGAATAATATATGAAGAACAATGAGGGCACAAAGTTGCCCCAAGGTCCTTTACACAAAAATGAAAAGAAAACACACTAAAGGCAATTATGGGGGCACAAAGTCTCTCCACAGTTGACTCTTTAGGACACCTTCTTGACTGTTGTCACTAATTTTGCTTGTTGAATTAAAGGAACAGAAGATATATTGAAGAAAAAGACATAAGAACAGTTTCCTCAACAAAGATATTATAGCACAAAGTCTGAAAAACCACTTGCTTTCTTATTCTAGTAACAAAATATGATAAACAAACTAAGCTCAAAGTCTCAGAAGTGCCTTTCAATTTGGGCAGAGTTTCATTCTGATTGTAAAAAAAAAAAGATATATTTTACAATAACAAAAGAGTCCCTTATATAGCTTCTTCAATGAAGGATTCAGGAATAGTAACACATCATGTTGTGTTGGAATCTATTAAGAAGATAGGCTGAAACTTAGGGGCATTTTACCCATTTGATTTTATCAATGCAGGGAAACAAGTCACACTTATTAAAAGTTTGTAACTTTCAATGTCCACCTAGTGATCTGATCTTACCTTCATCGTTCCTCTTTTTCTAGTTAATTGAATCAGGTCCTGGATTCAATTTGTTGTTCTATTCTTTCCTTGCTTTCTACTGGTCTTGGCCTTGAAGTCTGTGAATGCATTCTAGTCTGTAGGTTCAAAATATCAACAACTATTTTGTTGTCTTGAATTTGACGTCTTCGGGTGCGTCACCCCTTTATCTTCTTTCGGCTTTTCTGTTTGGTGCTTTCCCAGATTAAACTTGCCCTTTCGGGCCTTAAGAAATGACCTGTTTTGGGTAGAGAAGAGCTCCCCACAAGATATCTACCCTTTGGGCAGTCTTTGAATGGCCTTCGGGCTTTTTGTTTTACATCTTCTCGAAGGGAAGGTGACCCTTCGACTTCGGGGAAGTATCCTTCAAGTTGGCAGCTGAGAGTCCCCCGCAAGGGTACCTGCCCTTTGGGGTCCTTCGGCAACCTTTTTCTTTAGAGTCTTCGTGGGATTTCCTCGAGCTTTCTTCACAGACAAAAAGTCCGTAGAATTTCCATTTGCCTTGATTATTATCCTTCAGTTTTTTTCCGTCCGTGACCGCTTCTTGAATTCTTTCGGACTTTTTGTCTGAAGGAATTCCTTCGAACAAAAAGTCTGAAATAATTTGTGCCTTAGACTTGCCTTAGTCTTTTTTTTGAAAATGACCCTTTCGAAGGGTATTTTCATTGACCAAGTGCCCTCCACAAGGGCACTTGTCCTTTGGGAGGCCCTTTGAACTTTCGCATTTTGAACTGTTCCTTTGAACCAAGTTGTTGAACCGAATGTTAAACCACTTGGTTGAACCAAAATGGTTCAAGCCGATGAACCATTTATTTGAACCAACCGTTGAACCTCTTCTTTGAACCAATCGGTTGAACCAAGCTTTGAACCAAAATGGTTCAAGCCGATGGTTTAATTAGATGAATCAAGCTGATGAAACGCTCCATTGAAGCAAGACGTTGAACCTCTTCATTGAACCAAGACGTTGAACCAAAATGGTTCAAGTCGATGGTTCATTTGCCTTGAACTAAAATGATGAACTAACCGTTGAACCAAAAGACGTTGAACCAACTGTTAAACCAAGTTTTGGTTCAACGGTTCAAACAAAGCCTTGAACCGACTGACGAACCAAAGGATGAACTAATCCTGCAGAGTCCGTAGAAACCAAGTCCGTAGTTTTCTCTAACCTTGAAAGAGTTCGTAGATTTCAACTTGTAAAGCCCATTGAACTTGACCTGCAAAGTCCGTAGATTTCTTCTTCCTGCTGAGTCTGTAGATTTTCTCTTCCTGCTAAGTCTATAGATTCAAGGCTGTAGAGTCCGTAGATTTAAGTCTGCAGAGTCCATAGATTTAAGCCTACAGAGTCCGTATATTTTTGAGAAGCTTGAAAAATGAGGAATTTGAATGCCCAAGACAAATTTTAAAAAGGGAAGAGATAATTTTGGTCTGTAGGACCAAAATAGTTCAAATGTTGTCCCAAAAATGAGTGATATTTTTGGGGGACAACAAAGGGTAGGTTAGTTAGCCAGTTTAGCTAGTCATCTAACTTGACTAATATTTGCAGTCAACAAGTTGTGGGATAGTCCTGAGGGAGTCCAAGGGGTTAGTTCTACAGCTAGAACCATTGTGTGTGATTTTCTAGTGTCTACACCTCTTTACAATATATTGTTATAACTCATTAACAATATATCTCAACAACTATAATATTCTAACCTAATATCTTAATATTATTTATAACAATATTAATACCAAATATAACTACCAAAAAACCTATTACTATTTACCTCTCGGTAAATACCCAAATTTACATAATGTGAAAACTAATTCCTAAAAGTACTCACTAACTAATTTTCAAAATTTAGATTATAGTAACTATTGACAATTTTGACCTCACAAATAAAATTGTCACCCCTATAACTTGAAACTTTGCTTGTCATGTTGTTTGCCCTATTGGTTACTATGTTGTTCTTTTAATGTCTTTGAAATGGTCATCTAGAACCTTGATTAGCAAAGTTTAAGGTAAATTTGATGGGTTTAAGGTTGTATTCATAATAGCTTTATGCTTGTTTAATCACCTCTTTACCTATTTCAAGTGATGAAAAGAGTCCAAAGCATCTTGATAGGTCTCATGGCTTGTGTCAAGGTCATGTCATGCTTTATAATTGATTAAATTGGTTGGTGATATGTTTGACTAACTTCACAACCTAGTTGATTACATTTTGGATCACTTTGTGGCTTCTAGAGCAAGTTTTGCATGATAATGATAGTCTAATATTAGAAGGTCATGATGTACCTGTTCAAACATGAAAAGGTCCAATGAATACTTTTTGTAGTAGTTTCATCAGGTTTCTCAAGTGGCTATGGCAATTTTAGTGCCAAAAAGGCCTATTTTGAGGTTGTCTATATAGGTCTTCATGGTAAAATTGAATTTCAGGCATTTTCAGGACCTTATTTATTCATTTCAAGGCCAAATCCATGGTTTAGAAGGATTTTTAGGTGTCAAAATGCAGAAAACTTATTTATCTCTCCTATCAACTTCCTTGGTAGCTTTAAGAAGGCCATTAGATTTTGCTTAGTATGGTCAAGAGAGAGAGAGAGAGAGTCAGGTCAAAATATTTTTGTAAATTATAGAGACACTAATTAGCTTCAAGTTAGTGGCATTGTTTGTCATATTTATCCTCCCATCTTTATGAACAATCGCTAAGAGTGTAAGGGGGTCACTATGTCCTAGTCATCTAGATAGGGTCCAACTTTGCCTTCATTTATTTACTTCAGAACTTGATGGAGGAAAATGGTCATAGTGGGATGATTTTAGGGTCAAATAGGACCATTTTAATGTTATAATCATTAGGTACTTTGTCTTATAAAAGAGTCTTTTGGTAGGAAACTAGTTGGCTATATTGATTGTTAAAGTCAACAATTTTCAAGCATGTTTGATATATCAACTAAGTGTCTTCATCTTCAGGGGTTATCAAGTTCATTTTTAATTTAAAATACACTCCTTTAATTCAAATAAAAGGTTCATGTGTCTTCATCTTGAAGAGCGTCTTCCTTGAAGTATCTTGAGTGAGATGGTGTCTTTCACAAGGTATAGTTGCAAGTCTAAGGAGCTTCTAATATATGAGAGTATCTTAGTGAGGTCAACATGATCTTATAGGATTTTAAAAATGTGAGAAATTTTTGATTTACCTTGGGAAGAAAATTCATATGACATCCTAAGACCATGCTCTCTTAAAGCTCAAAAGAATACTTGCAGGTCTAATGAGCAAGTAGAGGTCAAAATGGCAAATGACATGATCATAAGAGTCATGAGGAAAATTAAAAAAATGTGGAAGAACATGAAGTATCTCCAAGCATTCTATAGGGTTCTTGAATTTTCTAATGACACTTATGAGAGTAAGAGATCCATTTGGAGCCTTATATGCTTGAATGACATAGCCAAGTCTATGTATTACTGTATTAGTAACTGAAAAAAGATTTTTAAAGGACTGTGTGCTCTTAAGGATGTGTTATGAAGGTGTTAGGTGAACATTTAGGGTGATATAATCCCTTTTAATGGATGAGAATAATATAAATGCCTTCAATTTACAAGTTAGAATCATAAAATAAGACCTTAAATCACATTTTAGTAGAGATTAAGGTTTTTAACGTAAAATCATGTTTTGGTTTCTATATTAATCAAGCCCTTTGAGTGTCAAGTTAATGATTTTATAAGTTTATGCAAGGTGAGAGAGAGTCAATGAAGGTTTTGGCATCATATTTGTCATATCACCAACCTTGTCACATATCTTTCCTTTGTCCATACAAAGTCCAAAAAAGCCAAAATGTGCACCTGCAATAGTCACTCAATAAGGCTATTTCAAGAAAACATCATATTAGAGTTATGGAGGTAAATGGTTTTCATTAAGAGTTATAAATGATATCAATGATAATCCTTTGACATATTGAGAGTAATAAGGTAAGTGGAATGGCATTTTACATCTACAGTCAGTTAAGTACAAAATGTGTACCTACAACCATGATATTTTGGCTCAGTCAGTCAAGCTTGTTATGCAATATGAACTTGTGTAAAGGTCAAGAAGATGGATGCGATGGATGTGATGGATGATTAGGGTATGAATAATGAATTTAATATTCTCTATTGAGAACCAAAAGGAGATTAGTAAGCAAGAAAAAGGCAATTTAACTTTTTAAAGTCTGTAGTCGTAGTCAATTAGGCTGTCTTATATCTAATCACATGAAAAGATAAGAAAGTAGGAGGAATAAATTGAAGTGTCACATTTTCATAAGGTGTCATGAGGTGAAGTATGTATGTTCATATGTTCATACCTATTAAAGGCATTAATGTTATTCATCTTATTCATTCAAGTGTAAAAACTCCAAAATCACCACTTACAGGTCAGCCTAACTGAGCTTAAATTATCTCCAAGGTCAAGAAGTTGGATATGAAGCACAAAGGTGAAATTGAAGTATTGGATGAGTAGGAAAATGAATAGGATCTTTTAAATTTTGACATAAGCTCACAAATAATATTTCAAATCAGGATATCTCTCATAAGAGCACTCACAGGCCTAGTGAAGTTACAGTCAAGCAAAATTAAGTTATAGTCAACCCTGTGTACTACAAATACATGGAAAAGTTTGTGTGAGAGGAATAAGTGAGGGGTTTAGATAATTTCACAAGGTGATAAGATGTTTTGAACAAGTTTCATACACCTAGTTAAGGTCTTCTTGCATTTACTTTCTCCAAATAGGCCAAGGAAACAACCACATCACCTATAACCAGTATAATTGATTTATAGGTAGTCTTTTCTTGGAGTGAGAATGTTGAAAAAATTCATACTTTTGATGGTTTAATAATTTTTGGAGAGTTGGAGGATAAATATAGATAAATTATTTAAAGTACCTATGTCCATTGGAAACATTAGAAAGTTAGACTCAATGAAAAGTTGTAGGCCTAAGCTGACTCAGTCAATAAATATAATCCATTAAAGACTTACAAGTCTACTCCAAAGAAAAGTGAAGAGAACAAGTTTATCTCATTGAGATTTGATGTGTGATGGTCAATAAATGTGTAGAAAAACTTAACAAATATTTCCATCAAGTTTTTATTCAGTGATGAGGAAACTCAAGGAATAGTCCTTCAGGGTCAACAAACTCAGTTTGCATAAAAACCCTTGAGCAGTGAATAATAAGGTTTCATACCTTTTCGAAGGTAAGTGATTGTGGAGGATCATGATGAATCATGTCATGAATCATTGAAAACCTGTTGAAGTTATTATTTTCCATTAGAATGCATTTTTAGGTCTTTAGACCCCAAAAGACTTTTCTTGGCCTTCATAAGCAGTCTACAAGCCTGAAAGGTAAGTTCACAGAGCTTAGAACTTATTTTAAAAGGTGAAAGGTAACTTGAGGTTAATTTAGGTTTTTTAGGGGTTCCCCTACTTAAAACATATGGAATTGATTCAGTCCTTGGGTCCCACAATTGTATGAAATATCACTTAGAAAGTTGGACACTTAAAACCCTATTTTGCTTGAGAAGGAACTCGAAGAGGTCACTATTTTTTGCTCATAAATATAAGGAGATAATTCATGGTGTTATATGTACATTAAAGGTGTTAGGTATGTCCCCTTGTTTCCACATCCTAGCATTAGTTCTTGGAATAGACCCCTGTCCTTTATGAATCATTGCTAAGACCATAAACCTCTCTAAACGCTTCTTAAACCCTACAACTGACCTGATGAAGTAAATACAATTATTAATGACTTAAAATTAGATAATATGACCTCCAAATTGTCCTAATGCCATTCACAACTCTCCTGAGCTCCACTTCAAGGTGTTGGTTCACATGTGTAAGTACAATACCGTATGATATAAGGTAAAATATGTAGTTTAAGGCTTGTTTGTGAGGGTATAAGTTATGTAATGATCTCTAAACTATTTATAGAGGATTATAGGGGATTGATAGAGGATCTAATTTCATCCAAAATCTTCTATAGGTCTCTCAAGTTGTTATACCGTCCCTGCAAGTTGTCTACTTGGTCAAAATGTGAGAAAAACCTAGTGTTACAAGCCAAGAAGCCTAGATGAAAGCCTATGAGTGTAATAAAAGACCTATATCTCAATGAATGAGTTTTATAAATGTGTTAAATGTCTCAAAAATTCATGTCCAATCATCAAAACTTGAAAGTTTCATGAAATACATCTCAAACTACCTCTTAAGCATACACAATCATCTAGGTTTGTCAATGGCCATTTCATGGTTTATTCCTCTACACAAGGCCCCAGAACTGGAAATTTGACATGGAGCATGGTATTAGGCAAGGTAAAGTGAATCAAACACTTTTGGTAGGTTTTAAATGTGTGGGTGGCCATTTGGGCTAAATCTTTGTTTCTAGGCCTAATTGGAGAGAGAAATGGCAGAAAAGAGATACTTCCACTCAGAGTTAGATCCTAAAACTTGGCATGGATATGTAAGGGGTTAAAGGGTCCTAAAAGATGTGTTTAGTGTTCCATTATAGTTTATACACTCTTATGCATAAATATTTTTACCTATTTTTAAGGCTACAAGGAATGGGTAGTGTTGGTTCCCAGTTGTACATCTCTTGTGCTTGACCTTGCACACTTGAAAGAAAATGGAAAATAAAGATGAAAAACCAATTGATAAATTGTATCTGAAGAATGGTTTATCATCAAGATTGGACTGAGCTCAGAAAATGACTGAGAGGCACCTACAAAAGGTATGGTCAGCTTTCTGTTGCTTCTGGCTCTACTTGAACCAAGGTGAGAGGACCTATGGGGTAGCTTGATCACATGGAGATATTTCAAAATTCAACCTCCATGATGATTATTAGCAAAAAGATACATAATTATAACCATAACACAACCAAACTCACTTTCTCTACTCGAGAAGGGTTGTTACACAAAATGAGCAAATATTCTAGGCCAGATACAAGCTCTTGAAGATAGATATGGATGTGATTGCAAACTTCATTCAAAAGCAATTTTCAATAATAAAGGGCTAAATGGAAGACTAAAATGCTAGTATTTGAAGTAAAAAATCTAGACACATGTTATATAAGCATGATTTTATGCATTTGTAGGCAAATAACAATCATAATATGCAATTGGGTGTATTATTTGTAGGATAAGACGGGTATGCCATGTTAGATAATAGTAAAGAGGAAGGGCATGCTAGTGTGCTAGTCATTTTCAACTAATAGGGATTATTTCAACATACATGACATCACGTATTGCAAAGATGTGGGAAAATTGAAATGCAAGCCATGAAAACTACAAGGAGAAATTTGCACTTATTGGTGCCAATGAAATGCAAATACCCAAATGATCCTTGAAAGACTAGAACATACACTAAAACTAGAATATCATATACTCTTTCCCATTAAATCCATAAACCTAGAGTGCCCTAACATGTTATTCAGTGATATATTCTAAAATAATGAAAAAAGGGATTTGTAATCCAAATCTAATCCCAAAATGACAACCAGTAATGGCCATAGAATAATATATCCAGTCAACAATACTTGAAAAACATGTCATTGCACTTCATCAAGAGGAAATAACATGAACCACAAATATTTTCCTTTAACTTGAAATAAAATCTTACATACATCATTGTTTCAAATGTTGTCATGGGGACAAAAATGGTGGATTTGTTCCATTTTGGATAGGGGAGACATATAGAGATGCTCTCAGAGCTTGCTAAAGGATTTACAGTTGCAACCACCTTACCAAGAGAGACAAAATGCACACAACAATGATCCTAAAATGTGGAAGAGCATATACTTAGAAAGAAAACAAATACCCAAAAACACAACCCCTACAATGACCAACATAATGGCCAACCAACCTCTTGAAAAAAAGACAAGCCTTCTATTTATACATTTTAAATCTAGGACTGTGGATCATAATTTGCAAAATTTCATAACAACCTTTAAAGTCCACCAAGATGCTTCCAAGTAAAAAATATTCCCTTGCCACCCCTGAAATATTCATGTATCTATAAGAAAAATCATTATGTGTAACTAGCTAGAGATGCTTTTCTATTAAACGATGACAAATTTGGAATCTTCTAGACAACTTCCCTTCTCTTGTGCATGCCAAAGAAAGCCCATTACCATGTGATGATTTCAATTCAAATGCTCTAGGTGTGGCAAAAACAAAAAATGATCCATGGCCATTTAGACAATATGGTTTGGGGTGGCCCACAGATCTTATTTTGTTCTTTGAGTCCCTATTGGCCCCAATCTAGAAACTTATCACTTCCTCATGTAATTTGAGCCCTTTTAAAAGTCCATCTTGACTCGCACCATTGGATCTAGCTAGGGTGAGCAAACATGGTCCATCAAATCATGATCTGAGGGGTGGAGTGTTATTGGACACTACCTATACTTGGCCCTAAGGATGTGCCACTTGGTAGCCCCATGGGATTCCTATGTACATTACAAACAGTCTCTATTGCTTTCATTTCTATCATGCCATGTGGCAACACATCACTAAATCTTTGGCCTCGTTAAACTATAAACTATTCACTTGCATTGTTAGATCTTTAGAACATGCTCAAAATTTTAATCATGTCTCACAATCTTGATACTTTTGATGCCTATGCTAGTCCTGGGTTCCTTTGACTATTTATATTTGATCATGCACCGTCAGATCATCTTACTCTATGTTAACATGCACTGTAGATCTACCTCCATTTGAACTCAAACAACTACTTTATGGGGCCTAAATTTGATGCATGTATGACCATCTTGAAATATTTGAATCCCAGTGACTACTTGTCATGCCTTAAAATTGACATCTACATCCCTGTCAAAAGACATCCATGAGACCGTTATACCTATAATTTAGGAAAATTTCTTCGAGGACTTGTGTTCATTGACATTCCTATCTTCAGGCCTTCTATCTTATGGGACTTATGTTCTATAGTAATATGGTCTTTGGCATTTTTGTGTTGGGACTTTGTTTTGTATCAATTCCCCCATAATAATCTTTCCAAAGTATTGAACACATTTAGGACTTTTTTCGTGGACAAAATGTCTGATGGAATTAATTCGTTCAGGGTTTTTTCCACTAGCAATTTGACCAATATAAATGATCCTTCTAGCCTTTTGCTAAACATTTTCCCTGAAGCAACTGAACTTTACATTTTTTCTAAAACAATTGAATTTTGTCAGGGCTTTTGCATGGGCAAAATGATCGAAGGATAAGTACCCTTCAAACTTTTTGCGTGGGCAAAATTTCCAAAGGAAAAGTACCCTTCGAACTTTTTATTCAGGCAAAATGCTCGATAGAAATGGACCTATGGAAATTTGTAGTGGACAAAATGTCTGATGGAAATAAGCCTTTAGGCTTTCTGCCATGAACAAAATGTCCAAAAAAATAGGTTTTTGGCCTTTCTACGAAACACTTTCCCTGAATAAATGTAATTCTTTTAGACTTTTTGTAAAACACTTTTCCCAATGCAAATAGGACTTGGCCTTCAGAGTTTTTGTCATAGATTAAATGTTTGATGAAAAAGGGCCTTTGATATTTTTTGTAGTGAAAAAAAGGTCTGATAAAAATGGGCCTTTGGGCTTTTTGTCACAAACAAAATGTTCCAAACAAATAAGTCTTCAACTCTTTTTTATGAAAAATTTATCCAAAACAAATTAAGGGATTTATACATACTAATTAAAGACCAAATAACACTTAGATGATTAACATGAACTTGATCTTTGACATGAATAATTAAAATGAATAATTTAGCTGAGGACTTACGCATTTAAAATTAACAAGGGCTCAATTGCTTCAGTGCAATTTTAGGCATTAACATTGGCTCTCACCTGGGGATGCATACTCCTTATGGGCGTGTAAAAAACTCCAAAATATAAGACCAGGTGCCAATCCAAAGGGCCACGGAGTCAAGACTTAGCAATTTTTTACAAATAATTTTTAGCAAACATTCATGAAGGCTCAACAAAATAATGACAAACTTGAGAAAAATAGATCAGGAGGATCTAAAAATGAACACATGATAGAAACATGAAAAGAATTGTACAAATAAAGGCCAAAATAGAGGGGTGACATAACTTGAAGCAACAAAGCTAAAAAATATGTATATATAATCATGAGCTCACTTGAGGAAATGTTTCAGATGGTTGCCATTAAATGGCAGTTCCAAAATTTTGCCATCCCTTAATCTCTTGAACGTTTCCAACAGCTTGGTGGCCAATATGGAGTAAAACAATCTCTTCACATACATGAAGGTACTACTTCTAGGTAGTGATAGGATGACATATTGAAACAAATCCTCCTTACATGATCTCAAATCTAGATAAGACCATGCTAAAAGATCTTGGTACTTCTTCAGTAGCTATAAATAAGCTTGTTTCTCAACTGCAATAAGGTGAGCACCAAACAAGAGTGCCTCAGGATCGGCAATGTCATTTTTGCACTCAAAGTACTTCTTGAAATGGGTATGTAACTTTTCATCCTCAGGGGCATAGAAGATAACCCCATCTTCACTAAATGTCATCTTTTAAACAACACCCTTGTCAACCCCAACATCAAGAACTAATTGTTGTTCAATAATGTCCAAATTCTAAACTGAGCTATGCAATTTACATCCATGTTCAACACTTCTTTTAAAGCACACTTCAAGTATTCAATTACATCATGATTGGGTAACTCATTCACTTGTGCTATATTATCATTACAAGAAAACTCATATATTGGGACACATACCTTCTTGATCGCACTCCAAAACTGATCACCAATAGTAGCACACATCATTTTTGTGGAGGCAAGAAGCTCATATTGGGAGTCTTGATAATTGAACATCAAAATATCATCATCACCATCAGACATAGACTCGGGATCATTTACATCTTTAGCACTTGGTTCAACACTATCACATGGGGGATATGGAAGGAAACACTTGTCACACCAATCAATGTCAAAATCATAATTCACAGCATTTACTTTGGCATGTAATAGATCAGGTATTTCCTTTACAACCCCCCCCCATTATGACTTTTAACATCACGTGCAAGCCTATTGAACAACCCTTTCTCAGCTCTAGCCATCTTTTAGGATATCTCTTTGATAGTGGAGGCCAAAGTCTTAATAGTATCTTCAAGCTTGGCTATCTTGGATTGTATCTTCTCTGGATCAACCAACTTTGCATCAGCCTGCTTGTTCAAAGGCTTACCCATAACTTTTATGTTATTTTCAATTTGGATGGCCATATTGAATGCCAACCGTAGGTTCGTGGGAGCCTTGTCCCTTAGGTTGTAAGTAACCTTCTTGTCAAAAGTATCATAGTAATTTATTAAACATGTTGTCTCACTAGGCCTGATGTTTTTGGGTAGCCACATCATAGCTTTGTTAAACCTTGTGTTGAAGTCTTGAACACACTCATTGGGGTTCTTCTTAATGTTCTCAAACTTAGACAAAAAGAACCTTGAATCAATCCTATCACCATATTGAGTTCTAAAAACCTTCTTCATCTCTTCCCATGAATCAATACATCAACGAGAAAGGGAATTGAACCATTCATGAGCGTCTTCCTCTAGTGTGTGCACAAACAACTTAATACACACATCCTCATGCTCAAACTCATAGTCTTTAATGACATTATTAAAAACCATTAAATTTTGATCACCACTCATTGCATTATTCTCTTGAAACTTTGGGAGGAATTTCCTAACTTCATTTGGGACCTCATTAGGAAACCTTCCATGTCATCAGAATTGATAGGTCTAAATTTGGGAATTCTAAATACATGATGCTCATTTTAATTTTGATCCCTATGCTTCATGGTTGGTTCAATGGTAGGTTCATGAACAAATGGCAAAGGGTTGTGAGATTGTAAATGAGGTGGACTTGGTGGATCAAAGTGTTTGACAAAAGGTCCGAAGGATCATTTCTATCGAGAAAAAAAGTCCTAACATAAAATTTTTGAAGACCATATTATTGTGGAACATAAGTCCTGGAAGACAAAAGGCTTGAAGATAGGAATGTTGATGAGTAAAGTCCCTGAAGAAATTTGCCTAAATTGCAAGTATAATGGTCTCACATACGTCTTTTGATAGCCACACAAATGCCAATTTTAAGGCATGTCAAGTAGTTATTGGGATTCAAATATTCCAAGATGGTTGCACGAATATCAAATTTAGACCCCATGAAGTAGCCGTTTGAGTTCAAACGAAGCCACATCTATGCTGTGCATTAACTCGAAGTAGAATGATTTGATGGTGCATACATCATTATTTCAAAATGATTTGAAGCCACAAATATTTTACATTAACTTGAAGAAACTATTACATACATCATTATTTCAAAATGTTGTCATGGGGACAATCATGGTGGATTTGTTCCATTTTGAATAGGGGAGACATATAGAGATGCTCTCAGAGCTTGATAATGGCTTTACAACTGCAACCACCTTAGCAAGAGAGACAAAATACACACATCATTGATCTCAAAATGTGGAAGAGCCTATACTTAAAAAGAAAACAAATACCCAAAGACACAACCCCCATAATGACCAACAAACCAACCTTTTGAATAGAAGACAAGCCTTTTATATATATATATATATATATATATATATATATATATATATATATATATATTAAATCTAGGACTGTGGGTTACAAGTTGAAAATTTTCATAACAGCCTTTTAAGTCCATCAAGATGCTTTCAAATATAAAATATTCCCTTGCCATGCCTGAAATCTTCATGTATTTGCAAGGAAAATCATTGTTATAACTACCTCTACAAGGAATGATGAAGATTTGGAGCATATCTTTTGATCTCTTGGCTAGAAGTGCCTTTCACATGAGTTGGAAGGAGAATACTCATATTAGAGGGTTGAATAAACTTTGTCATTATGTGTAATTGCCTGGAAATGCTTGTCTGTTAATTAATGAAAAATATAGAATCTTGTGGACAATTGCCCTTCTCCTGTGCATGCCAAAAAAAATCCATTACCTTGTGATGATTGCAATCAAAATGCTCTATCTATGGTAGACATATAAAATGATCTGCATCCATTTGGAAAATATGATTTGGGGTGGCTCACAGATCTTATTCTATGCTTTAAATCCATATTGGTTCTAATATGGACACTTGTCACTTCATCATGCAATATGAGCCCTTTTGAAAAGTGCATCTCAGCTCGCACTATTAGATCTAGTTGGGGAAAGCAAATGCACTCCATTGGATCATGATCTGAGGGGTGGGGACATTGCCTATACTTGAACCTAAGGATGTGCCACCTAGCATCCCCACAAGCTTTTTATGTACCTTACAAATAATATCTATTGCTTTGAGTGTTATCATGCCATGTGGAAATACCTCACTATATCTCTATCCCTATTGAATTGTCAAATCTCCTCTCACATCATTGGATCTTCAGAACATGCTCAAAATTTTAATTATGCCATGTGAGCTTGACACTTTTCATGCCTGCACTAGTCCTAGATTATTTTAACTATTCAACTTTGATCATGCACCATCAAATCATTCTACTTCGTGTTAATGCACACCATAGATGTGGTTTCATTTGAACTCAAACGGTTACTTCATGGGGCCTAAATTTGATATTCATGCAACCATCTTGGAATATTTGAATCCCAATAACTACTTGACATGCCTTAAAATTGGCATTTGTGTGGCTATCAAAAGACGTATGTGAGACCATTATACTTGCAATTTAGGCAAATTTCTTCAGGGACTTTACTCATCAACATTCCTATCTTCAAGCCTTTTGTCTTCCAGGACTTATGTTCCACAATAATATGGTCTTCAAACTTTTTATGTCAGGACTTTTTTGCCCGATAGAAATGATCCTTCGGACCTTTTGTCAAACACTTTCCCTGAAGCAACTAAACTTTACATTTTTACTAAAATAATGGACTTTTATCGAGCCTTTTACATGCATAATGCCCAAAGGATAAGTACCCTTTGGACTTTTGTGCAGGCAAAATGCCTAAAGGAAAAGTACCCTTCAATTTTTTTACACGGGCAAAATGCTTGATAGAAATCGACCTATAGACTTTTGTAGCAGATAAAATATTCGAAACAAATAGGTCTTCAGCCATTCTGTGGAACACTTTCCCTGAATAAATGCAATTCTTTTAGACTTTTTGTGAAACACTTTGCCTGACACAAATAGGACTTGGCCTTCAGACTTTTTATCATGGACAAAATGTCCAATAAAAATGGGCCTTCGAGCTTTTTGTCATGGACAAAATGTCTGAAACGAATAAGTCTTCGGCCCTTTTACGTGAAAACTATGTCCGAAATAAATTAAGGGATTTATAAATACTAAGTAAAGACCAAATAACACTTAGGTGATTAACATGAACTTGAACTTTGACATGAAAAATTGAAATCAAGAATTTGGCTGAGGACTTAGGCATTTAAACTTAACAAGGGCTTAATTGCTTCAGTGCAATTTTGGGCACTAACAGGTAAAAAAGCAAGCAAATGGAACAAAATTACATCTTTTGGAGGGGTTGATGGATCTAAGTGCCTTGTTGTAAGTCTAACATTATTTTGAGAAGCCATCCATTGAGGAAATTTGATTGATTCAAATTAAAGCCAAGTTTTCTCTTTCCTACACCACATTGCTTAAGGAGTTCAAGTGAATAATCAACTAATTCTAGGAATAAAAGTTATTAAAGAGGTTATATAAGGTTTCTTCTCTCTTGCATGCCACTTGAAGGTCAATAATATATATACACATACATACATACATATATTTATGTATGTGTGTATATATTATTGACCTCCTATTTGTCAAGTTTCTATAATTGATGAAATGTCAATCTACAAACATGATCTTGATCAAATGTCTTATTTGGAATATGCTCTATGAGGTTGAAGAAGTTATTAATTTCCTATTTGTCAGGTTTCTATAATTTATAAAAAAATATTTAGATGTGTGTGTATACATACATACATACATACATACACACACACACACACACACACACACACATACATACATACATATGTATATATATACATACATACATACATGCATATATATATATATATATATATATATATATATATATATATATATATATATATATATATATATATACACACACACATACATGTGTGTGTGTGTGTCTTCAAGTGTGCACACACACACACACATACACATGCATACATGGATGCATGTATGTATGCATGCATGTGTGTGTGTGTGTGTGTATATATACATGTATGTATGCATGTATATATTTAAATATGTGTGTGTGTGTGTGTGGTATATATACACACTCATACACATATATATACATACATACATACATCACACACACACACACACACACACACACACACACACACACACTTGAATATTTTTTTCATCAATTATAAAACCTGATAAATAGGAAATTAATAACTTCTTAAACCTCATAGAGCACCTTCCAAACAATACATTTGATCATGATCATGTTTTTAAATTGACCCTTTAACTCATGAAAAATCCATTCTTGTTCTTGAATATTCTCTACATACTTAACATTTTCATCCATGATTCTATCCTAAGCATAATCATTGAGAGTGTAGATGATATAAATTATTTCCTTATGTAATAGAGTTTTGTTGTTATTTATTCATTGGTCATTGCGATGACTTATTCTCCTATCTTCCTATTTTATTTTTTTATTCTCTTGATTTTATGTCTTTATACTTCAAAGGTTTATCTAGGTCTTCAACAATATTCATATTCACATTCTCTTTCCTTTTTATTTCCTTGTTTAAGTGATTCCTACAATATGGTGCACATGGGAGGTACATGGGTCAAAATTAATGGTTGCCTCACTCCCAAACAATTATCACACAATACTCAAGAAAATAAAAACATAGAAACAAAAAAATAACAAAGACAATACTTATATGTTGAATCAAAGATTACATCATAAAAGAGAAATTTGAGATCAAATTCTCATTACAATTGTAGGCTCTAAGCTCTAATTTTTCTATGTGGTCTCTCTTGACTTTGCCAACCTCTTCAGGCCTCCAACTCATGATCAATTATTCTCAACTCTACCAAAGGAATCACTCCTACATGATCTCTACTCGTCCTATTTATCATGTCTTGATTTACTCTTTAACTGATTTTCATAAGATCATTTTCAATTTTATTTCATTAGATTTTTGAAATTATTATGATTTATTGACTGCCCACACTTTTTGATGAATAATGAACACATACATGAGTTTCTTGCCTCATGATCACCATTAGATTAAAAATATCTTAAATTGTTTTCCATTCCTATATAATTTAATAAATTTAGTGTTTCCATGTGTGAGTTTTGACCATGAAAATATCCCCGAAGTTGCCTTTCAACTGTGATAGATTTTTTAAACCATGATTGAGAGTAGGTCATGATCATGCCACGTGGCATGATCTTAGTACATATGTACTACATAATGCAACTAGTCCCCATAACCTTTTTTACATCTTTTGTGGATCCATGGTTACAACCATTTTATTTTGAAATCTCAATGTATCTACCAAACTTGTAGGTTGAATTAAATTTAATTAATATCACAACTCATTTGCCAAAATGGTCCCACCATTGCCTTGTGACATGTAGAAGGTTGTGATTGTGACACTTGTCGTAATCCTGGGCTCCCAACCTCACATGATCCCTAACCTCTCTATGGAAGGAAATCGAGGTCTATGATATTGTTACCATTTCATTAAATTTGATGGCCTTTATACCATCATCCACATATAAATATTGAGAATGTTGTGAACTCTAGCATTGACATATTTAGACTATATGTTATGTTCAATAGTCTATTAGGTCCATAACTTAGTCATGAATAAATATAGAATCCATTGGTATCATGAAATTAGAGACTTAGGTCACAATCAAAACATATAAGTCTATAAAATCACCCATGGACTTAGATATATAAATAATAATGTGGCTGCTATTTTTATTAGTACTTAAGAAAATAGTAACGTGGTCATAGCGAATTTGAACAATAAAATGGGAACATATGAACCCAAACAAAACCATTGTGAGTAAAAAAAATTAATCTAAGAATTTTTTTCATCCTTGTGAACTCATCAATCCCCTAATGTGACTACAATAGATTCCAAGACCAAAAAGTGAGTTGAGGCCACTTATTGAAAAAATTGTAGAAAATAAAATATATTTAGGTGATGAAATATTATGTGTACACCTTAGATACTTGTACATCATCCACTTAGGGTAATTAAAATTTTCATGAGCTCATGCTTATGAGCCTATGAGTTTTAACCCTGATTTGCCATTATTGGAAATCTTAGATGCATTCATATAGGTTGTATATTTGGCTATTCTATTTTTCCACTTTACCAAATATTTATAGTATTCATTACCTCATGTCTTATTACTAATTCACTTGTCATAATGGATTCTATTTAATTTTTTAATTTATTGGTAGCTTCTCTTTTTAATCAATAATTTGTAGAATCCTTAGTTGACTATTTCTCCTCTGTTTCAACTGATACATATGTATATAAGTTTGACACATTGAAAATTGGAGATATATGTATTCCATATGGAAACTCGATTTCATATGCATTCTTTGAGATTTTTTTTTAAAATTATGCAAGCTCCATTTTTCTTCTACTTGAGTTTATTTTACTCACATTTTGGAAATCTCTCTTTATGCAAATGGGATAAAACCAAATATCCAACTTTAAAATTTTGTTCTATTATTTTCTGATCAACATGGTCCTTAAATTTCTTGCTACTCTCAACTCTACTCTCATTTTTACCTCCAAATTAATATCATGCATCAATATAGTATTCACCCTCAACACTTCTTTGAATCAATTCAATTATGCTCCTTGATTCTCTCACACCCCATGGACTGTTACCATAGATAATTTGAAAAGGACTCACACATGTACTGCAATTGATTGAATTTTTATAAGTAAATTCAACTCGTGTTAATATTAGATCTCTCACTATTTGGGATTTTATCAAACTAAGCATCTCAAAAAATTAATGAGACTAAAATTCACAACTTGTGTTTGCCCATCCATTTGAGAGTGATATGGTGAGCTAAAATATAATCACGTGCCCAATTTCACCACAATGTTATATAAAATGTCCATTAAATCTAGTATCCCTGTCTAATAGAATGCACAACCTCATTGAAAAATAAGTTATAAATATTCATGACATCATTTATCTTTTTGCATGCTATAAAATGTGCCAACTTTGAAAATCTATCAACAAAAATAATGATAAATTCATTATGTCATTGTGTTCTATGTATTCCATGAATGAATTTCATGCTTAACACATCCCATGGCCTATCTAGAACATGTAATGGCATATATAAACTCATACTCTAAATTTTACCCTCTATATGCTGATAAATTATCCATCTTTGTATGTATTTCTTCCCATATACATTCAATTGTGGCCAATAATATTGATCACTTAGCTACGTTGAAGACTAAAGTAATCAACTTAACCTCTTTTGTGTTTCTCATTCAATAAATTATCTTTAATTGAGCCCTAAGGTATGCATAATATCTCTCCTTTAAACAACAATCCATCATGAATCATGTATTCCAACCATGGTGTTCTATCTATTCATGTGTGGATTTTGCATGCTACTCAAGCATATTGATAATCCCCATCATATTTATACAATTATTTCATCAACTCAAAACCAACAACTTTAACTACAATTTCATTCACAATAAGAGTTCACTAAATTATGAATCTATAACTCTATTTGATTGTACACTTATATGTTTAAACACAAAGGAATAACTCTAAATAAATTTTACCCATTTCACATGCCTTTGGTTTAATTTGTCTTAGTTGTTTATAAATTATAAATCCTAGTGATATGTATACAAAAAATTTCTTTGGCTAGAAATAATGCCACTACTTTTTAAGAGCTTGCATTATTACATAAAACTCTCGATCATAAACAAAATATTTTATCTTTGCCTCATTTAAATCATCACTAAAATATGCTTTTGGCATACTTTATTGACTTAACATCATGATAATGGCTATTTCACTCACATCACAATCCAATTGGAATACCTTCCAAAAATTAGGAAATAACAATATTGGTTGTTATATTATTTTCTTCTTCAAGATCTAAATACTTTTCTCTGTTGTAGTTGTCCAACAATTTTTTTTGTTTGTCTCCTTTCATAGTCTCTATGATTGGAGCACATATATCATTAATTTTTTCAATTTTTTTTTTATAAAATGACTAATATGTGATAACCCCTAGCCTCAAACATACTCTTTGGTGAAGGCCACCCTACAATTGGCTTCACTTTTTTAGGATCCATTCATTATCCTTCTTTTGAGACTACAAATCCTAGATATTCTAATTCCTATTGCATGAAGCTAACTTATTCACTTTAATATAAAAATTTCTTATTTTAACTTATCTAAAACCAACCTCAAATGTTATAAATTCTCTTCCTTGGAATGACTAAAAACTAAGTATCATCCAAATAAACAACTACAAATTTATCTATGAAGGGCTTTAACACCTCATGCCTCATAAAATTACTTGGAACACTAATCAATCTGAATGGCATAACCAACCACTCATACAACCCATCATTTATTTTAAATATAGTTTCCATTCATTGGTTTCTCTAATCTAGATTTGAGATACCCACTATTTAATTCTATCTTGCTAAAGTATCTGGCTCCACTTAAGAAATCCATCAAATCATCCATCCTTAGTAATGAAAACATGTACTTGAAAATGATCTTATTTATTATCCTTTAATATGTACACATACACCATTCACCTTCATTATTTGGTGCTAACATATTGTAAATGCACATGGGCTCAAACTTTTACTGATCAAGATTTTATCCAACAAAACCTACACTTATCTTTTTATCTCAGCATTTCTCATTGAGGTTATCCTATAATCCACCTTATTAGGTAAGCTTGATTCTAATACCAGATCCATATGATCGATGATCCTTATCATGGGAATTAAATGTGTATTAGGAAATTGATCTATTATAATATCAATATACTCATCTAGTAAATTATAAATTTTAATGGGAATATTACTTACTTTAACATATTTCATAGTTGATGTGAGTTTTGAGACAAAAGAAAAACATGTCTCATGTTTCTGTACTAGTTTAAAAAATTCCTTACATGAAACCATGAACACCTTTGAACCATTGTCCACTTCTTCTCTTTTATCTTTCAATGGACTCAAGGTGAATTTGTTTCCATCCTTTATGAGAGTGTAGGTTTTTTTTATGTTGAGGAATTAGTCCTCACATAGATACTTAGGACTTAGGTTATATTAATATTAATATGTGTTTGTGTGATTATTTATAATAACAACTCATATATGTAATTATGTGAAAATTGAATAAAGTGAGTTTCAACTCACGTAAAAAATAGGATAGTGAGAGAGAATAAAGAAGAGAGATTCTAGGAGAGATAAGTGGTAGAAAGATGTAAGGGATAAAAGAATAAGTGTTGAATCCTTATTAATAGGAGATTTTCACATTATAAATGTATTGTTTTCAAATAAATAAAATTATAAATTAGATTGATCTTCTTTTTGTGTTGAACATACCCAATCTTCAGGTCATTCACCTTTTGAAGAAATTACCCAGATATGGAGTAATTTATACATTTTATTCCATCATGCACAATTCTTCTATCATATCACCATGACATTCCCAATTGTAGATGACATACATCTATGGGCATAATATCACATATAACTTCATATTTATACAAACTAATTTAAAAACTCACAAGTCATTGTTCATTTAATCAGTTGATGAACTTTTAAAAACCATGAAACCTTATATGGAGAATGGTGTGCTAACCTTTTCAACCCAAGTTTATCTACCATTTCTTGAGACACCAAAATATCTAGGCTTCCACTATCAATAACTACTTTAGAATACTTTATTCTGGATTTTCAAATAATTTGGAATAGAAATTTCCTTTGTGTTGGCTCATTCACTTCCTTGGCTAGTTTGAACAACACTCTCTTCATCATAAGCACCTTGTTTTGGCTCTTCCTTATGCACTAGAGATCAGACACTTTATTTATCACCATGTACAATATGTTTCATTACTTTAATTCTCTTGATGTTGTTTTGAGGTTCTTTTAGAAAATCAAAATATCTATGTCCAACATATTTATTTCACCTAAAACATTTTCCTATGAAGCCTTGGCCTCTTCCTCTTCAAAAATATCATCTTCCTCTAGATGAATAGTCTCTTCCTCTTGTATTCGTATTCTAAGTTTGAGAGCTACTTACTTCTCCAATGTAGGCCATTTATCTTCTTCCTCCACTGATTTGTCCCCTTCCTCTCAAGGACCTTCCTCTACCTCTAGAATTCATTTATTATCTGTAAGAAATTTTTTATTATGCTCTCAATGCATATTTATAGGCTTCTTCTAATGTTCTTAGGTTTAGAAAAGATATTTCATATTGAATATAAGCATGCATCCCATTTACATACCTAGATACCTTCTCTTGATCATCTTCTATATGTTTAACTCGTATAGTGAGCCTATATAATTATTCAGTATACTATTTGATACTAATCTCCTTTTGTTGCAGGTTCTATAGCTTCATAAATAAACTCATCTAATGACCTTCAAAAAATAATTTATCTTTCAATTTATTTATCATACATTCCCATGACTTAATTTTCTCATTAAATTTTTTATGTATTTTAGTTTGCACATAATCCCACCATAGTGATGCATGACCCTTCAAATTTTTGAATGCAAAATATTAACCCTTTTGGGATCCTTTGTTTACTCATAGACAAACTAATTTTCCATCTATGTGATCTAGTCTACAAGATCTTTGAAATTCATACTTCCACTATAGTATAATGTATCCAATTTTGGATTACTACCAGTCATTGCAATTGATTTGAGAAATATGGTCTCAGATTCATAACCCTCTTGGGATCCTCAATTTACTCATTGATAAACTAATTTTCCATCTATGTGATCCAGTATACAATCTCTTTAAAATTCATACTTCCACTATAGTAGAGTGTGTTTAATTTTAGATTACTACCAATCATTACAATTGATTTGAGAAAATATGGTCTCATCTTCATCTTACATCAATTATGATTTAGGTTCTTGAGCTTCTCTAAGTCCTTGAGTTCCTTTTAAGGCCTTTATTATTCATAACCACTTACATATTTAACATCCAATTATATCATTTGTGTTTTATCTATGATATCCAATCTCACTTGGATTCATCTCATAGTTTTTACTAGGTCTGCAACATTAGGTACTCTTGTTCTTGCACATATTCTATTGTGACTACCTCTATGTGTCATTTCTTCATCCAACTATAAGTGTTGGATGTAGAATAGGGTGTGGTAAAATCACAAAGTATAATAGGACACATATAAATTTTGTATGTATTCATCCTTATAAGCATAATCGGGTAATATAAGAATGCAAAGAGTCTTTCTTTTTGTATCTCGAAAGGTTGGAATGTGAAGAGACAACAGGTTGTAAAAGGCTATATATAGTGCTTTGATGTAATAGAATATAGTTTTGATGTGTTGATAGAGATTAATAGAATCATTATATTATGGTTTTTCCTAATCCTCTTTTATGTATGGATTTCACATTAAGTACTCTATTTTACTTTAATCTATTTATCATATATTATGTCATTTATGTTTCGCATTTTGTTATAGTTGTGTTCTACTACCCTGTATGTGCAAATTTTGGATGTAAATAATGGATTGTAAATCTATAATATCATTTATGGCTTCTATTTACTCCCCATTAAATAAAATATCCCTATAATTAGCATGTTCTAGAGTATTTTTGGAACCTCTACTAATAATGGTGTGGTGAGCATGGAATCATTTGGATGAAATATGTTGAGATGGCTACCATGATAAAGAGATGGTAGGATGAGAGAATAATGTTATCCAAGAGCACATTTATGGTGGAAACTATGAAATCTTTTGGTGTGAGTTTCTTAGATTGTTATCCATATGGCTAGCTAGGTTGGAATACTATTTCTTCAACCCAAGGAGGATAGAGCTTATAATTTGGATAGAATAAAAATTAGATAGATTGTGAAACCTAGATATAGACTATTATCATTTAGTAGATTATTAGATGAGGACTACAATTAATGGTTATATTATCAAGTTTGTAGTGTAAATATACATAACTTTTGAGATTGCACAAGACTAGTTTGTTCAAGAAATCAAGGGGAATTTTTTACAATGACTACCTATGTTGATAAAAATGTTGGTTATAGAAAGGTCATGATGCATACTTACTCTAGCCAATATAAAATATTTACTTTAGGTACCATGGGGTATATGCAAGATGAAGTGAATGATAAAGAGAGAGTAAAACAAACTTGAACCTAATCCCAAAAAATGGAAGGCAAAAAAGACTCAGAGTGAGAAGAAAATTTTGGGACTAGAAAGGGAACTACAACAACAAAAAAGGTGGAAGAAAGTAACAAACCCATAAGTAATTATAGATATGAGTATAATTATGTAATAAGGTTCTAGATGTGGAATGATGCAAGAAAAAGATGTTATAGGTGAGGAGATTGTTGGAAGTAAAGGGTGCACAGAGTATGCAGAAGGGGCCTGTGAAGAGGAAGATGTAGATAATAATGATGCAGGTATGGAGGTAGAACAATATGAATAAAAAAGTAGGATAGCAGTACATAATTATAAGGTAGAGGTAGATCATAGTTAATGAAAGGGTTTTTATCAGGGCTTGGGGAAGAACATTCCTGGGAAGTGTAGACATCTAAAAAAAGGCTTGTTGAATGAAAGGGTTTTTAGGTGTTTATAGGAAGAAGTCAGATTCAAATGCATAAATATGGTAGGTTTAAATTAAAATATACTAGAATGTCAAAATAGAAGTCATTCACTTCAAGATTATACATACCTCCAACCTAATTTATTATTTGATAGAAGAAGTGTAGGTGAAGAGATAGATACAGGATGTTTTGATTTCTTTACAAACAAGTTTGGAAAGTTGAGTGTAGAAATAAAATAGACAATAGACATGAGTTCACAATCACCATTGTACAATTACCTTCAGTCATAGTTGCCACCACTCAACAACCTATCATAATAACTATAATTATTTCCCCTATGTTATTGACTATAGGTATGTTTAATTTTTTAATGCCCTATGAGGGTCTACGAATCTAGAGCAATATATATTAACTTATGACATGAAATGGAATGTTAGAGGAATTCAAAAAAATGGTGTTAAGAAATATAAAATCATAGTGCCTTTATCAAGATAAGCCCTAGGGTTCATTTATAAGAGGGATGTAAACACCTTAGAATTTGTGCTAGTTAAAGGTCTATTGATAGTAGAATATAAATTAAATAGATACACAATCCAACCCATTTAGGATTTAAAGGAGATTTGACAAAGATCAAGATAATTAGCTGTAGAATATGATTGGAGATTTTTTGACATCATGAACAAAATTGAATTCATTTTGCAGGACAATGTTAAGGTTGCTTGGTTTGTAGAAGGACTATGACCAAGAATTAGATTTGACATTTTATAGACTCAGTATCTAACTAAAGATGATGCTTAGTTTGTTACCTTATTAGTAAAGCAAATATAGGACTATGGGAATGTCCCCATATATGGTTCCAAAGTTGAGGCAAAGATAGATGCATTCATGAGAAAAATTGATGAGATGCATGGAAAAGATAAGCCTAAACTAGGACTATGGTGCATAGAGTGTGGATGAGAAGGACATCTTAGAAATAATAGCTATAAACTTAACCATGAATTTTGTGTGATATGTAGGGTAGTAGGGAATGCAACTTATAAGTGTTATCTATTATAAATCTACATAAAAAATCACAAGGTTTACTCTGTAATTTTTGTAAATTCATGAACCATGATGAAATGAATTACTGAGCATTGTAGGAGTTGAAGGAAGATATTAATAAGAATGTCTTCATAGCTATAGCAAAACAAGTACCAACTATGCAACAAGAAATTCTAGGACTAGAAGTGGAGATGACTAATGTGACTAAAGGTAGTCTGCTATGGATACCTTAATCACCTCAATATGAGATGCCTTTATCACCATAATTTAAACCAAAAGGCCTGATAAGATGGAACAATAGATCATCTCCATCATATCAATATTCTAGTCAGTATGTGAAACTGTGGACCAACACAAACCTTCATCAACAGAAATTAAATTGGGCTCCAAGTTCCCCTCAACACCAATATGGGAGGTATGATGCACAACCAAGCCAAAAAAGAGGGTATGTTGGATAACAACAACAAGCTTGGGGATACCAATAAAATAAAGGAGGCTATATAGGGGATACAGGGGTGGATATTATGGAGGATATCAAGGCAATCATAATAAAGATAGTCGACAAGCTTAACCACGTATGCAATGTTATCTATGTGGTGCATATAACCATTATGTGAGGAGTTTCCCTACCAACTTATAGAGATAATTGTACTGCATATATTTCAAAGTCAAAGGCCAACATCAAATAGAAGATTGTCTATTATTGGATAAATAAAGGAAGGAAAATCCAATGTGCAATGTGAATATGATCAATGCATAGCTAAAAGGAAATGCATTTATACAAGCAGTCACCCAAAAATAAAGAAAAAATTAAGGGTTACCACCTTTGGAAATGTCTTAGGATCAAGGAATTTAAAAAGTGTATCAAGACAAATATCTTGATCCTCCTATAGAAAAGAATTTGATGTATTAAGCTATGCAAGTCTTGTAAGAGATCTAATATCAACCAACTTTTGAGGGTGATAACATGACCATTGATGCCCAAATATATAGACAAATTATCAATATCATGAGAGGAGGGTGTTGTGATTACTTTGATAGACCTGATGAAGTTATTCAGTACACTACATATTAAGGTATCTCCAAGAACATCATTAATCTCCTACATAATATTCTAAAGTGTGCATAATGAGGTCAACAACATACTGATAAGGTAATCTGGTATGTTAAAACCAAGAAACCTTTGGATATTTATTCTTCAATGGATATTGAGTTGGATAGATATTATATTATGAATGTAGTATTTGATTTTGGTAGCACAATCAATATTATCCCACAATCAACTTGGGAAGCCATTGGTTGACCAACCTTAAACTACAGTCTAATTATTCTCAATTTGGTGGATTATGGTCAGGTCAAGCCTATTGGAAGGTTAGAAGATGTTGAAATTAAAGTGGCCAAACTCAATGTGCAAGGATATTTTAAAGTCATCAATATGAATACAATAGAGACTCATTATTTTACCTTAATTAGCAAAAAATGGGCTTACGGTAGCCAAATGACCATCAATACTATGCATAACCAACTAAAAGTGCATCAAGGGGATAAAATAGTGGCCGTACCCATGAATAAGTCTGAGCAAAAGTCATACATTATCCCAAAAGAACCTAAGTCCCCTTATGCCTATGGGGATAATGGTTGGTTTAAATTTAGCATAGATGAAAGGAAAAATGATTTGTGACATGTAGAGTATCAAGCTGGGAAATTACACACTATGAAATAATAAGAGCAACCACTATATAACCTTTCTATAATAAAGTCTCCACTTAGGCAGGTTCATATAGAATAATGTATTTATCTATTAGTGCACTCTCTGACAAAGTCTGAATTCAACTTCTTGTATAATATAGGTGCAATAATGATATATTATAAGAAAAAAACTCCCAAGTTTTTCTACCATGGGAATCAATATGATCCATAAGTGGTAATTCAGACACTCACATGTTGAATTGGGATTGTAAAGATCATGAATTATAACTTCTATGTATGGTGTTCACTACAAAATGTTAGATACCTTAATACTTTAGACAAGGGATATTGATCCATTTATATTGAGGTTTGAACACTATGTAATAGAGGTGGATCAACAAGTCAGTGCACTCAGCTATATGTTGAAAGGAACTACTATGACCTGGTGGGAATTCCATAGAAATCCAAAAATTCATTAGGAAGAAGCATATGAATTCTTGCATGCAAGGTTATAGCTACTAGATATTGTCAAATCAGAATAGCCTTTCTTCTAAGAAGTTCAATGCCCTAAGTTTCACATTCATTAGTGTGTGGATATATAGACCATGTAGGGAGTAGATATGAGATATTGGGTACACACCTTTATCACCTTTGCCAATTGCCTAGTATATACACCAAAAGCACATAAAAGACACCAAACATTGGGTGCAAGTTCAATAAGATTTCATTCAAACTTTTTTATTCAAATATGATAATCCACTGGTGTATAATGCCTTACCAAAAATCAAAATATTTCTCTATCATGGATAAGTAAAAGAATTAGCAACTATAATTGAATCATCATCACCATAGGAGGCTACACATGATTTGAATTTGGCATTGCATATCTATAAATCTAGCCAGTAAGAATAAGCTCTTGTCAATCCATGTAATATAATAAAAGATAACCTAATAGATACCAAGGATAGTGACAAAGATCTAGATCTAGAAGGTTTCTTTGAGCTAAAATGGGAAATTAGATCAAACCCAATTCAAATAACATAGCAATTACAAAAAGAAAGATTACAAAACATAAACATTCCACTGTAAGAAGGTAAGCACACTCGCAAGATGCTCTACCTAGTGCATCAAATAAGATATATCAAGAGCCCTTACAAAATATTGAAGGGAACATTGGAATAGAATCAGTTCCTAAGCTTGTGATGGTAGAAGACTATTGGTGATAATAATATATTTTGGAGGTCTTACAACTACTAAGGGACTACCAATATGTGTTATTAAGAAAATTCTCAGAGGTAAAAGGCATAGATCCATATTTAGGAGAAATACACATAGAATTTAAAGAGTGCACTTGATCCATTAAGAAGTGGCCATATAGATTAAACCATAACATGTAAATAAAGGTAAAAGCTAAGTAGGAGAAAATACAAGAAGATGGAATCATTTATCTGGTAGAAAAAGTAGATTGAGTTAGTCCCATAATAGTGCAGCCAAAGGAAAATATAGAGATATAGGTTTATGGGGATTATTGTGCACTCAATGATGCCTACATAAATGATCCATTTCCAATACTATTCATGGATGAAGTCCTTCAATCAGTCACAGGACATAAGTGTACTCCTTTATAGATAAATTTAGTGGGTACCACCAGATTCCAATCGTAGTAGAAGATCAAGCCAAAACCACATTTGAAACTAAATGGGGGTCATTCATATATAAGGTAATGCCTTTTGGATTGAAGATTGCACTCATAGTCTTTTCTAGATTTATAGTAATTACAATCAAATTTTTCATTCATGATTTTTTGGAAGTGTATTTGGATGATTGGGATGTTTTATCTCTATTTAACATCTGTTAGAGTTTTGACTCATGTTAGAATAATGTCAAAGATTATGCATTGTTCTAAATTTAAAAGAATGCATTTTTTTCACACTTTTT
>JARHVA010000481.1:1817500-1822500 GCA_037957365.1 Torreya grandis | reverse complement strand
AACATCCATGAAGCATTCATTCATATACATACATTAACCAATGCATAAACAAGCATCGATGAAATCAAAAAACATAAGAACACATAAGATATGTGGGAAACCCTATTGGGGAATAAAACCCATTGATACATATATTATAATACAATCCTATAAGAAATGGATCAAAATTTAGTGAGGCACCAACCCCACAAGGAGTACCAACTCAACTAGTTCTTTATCAAGCACCAAATTATAAGGAGGCACCAACCCCCTAGGTAACTCACTACCAACTCAACTACATTGAATATGTGATCACCCTTGGACACCTATTTCTCAATCAACCAAATATGACCATATTATTTTTCTCTTCTCACTCATCTATCTCTCTCAAACAACCTATTAGTTCTTCTCACTCAACTAGCCCTTTCCTTGGTAGAATTAAGTCATATGAACTTACTAATCACTTGTAGAAACATAATTATATATTTATGAAATATTCATCAAACCTTTCTTATGGTCTTAAAATCCTCTAATTTATTTCCAAAACTTTATATCATTTTTTCACGTCCTCAATATTCTAACTAGTCAATTAGGCCTATTAGACCTTCTCTTTATACTTGACTCTTTATCTTACCCATATTGGTTGGCCAATAACCTTTAAATAATTGGATCACCCTTGGAATATAAAAAAAAACATGTTTCACATGTGAAAAAACAACTAATAGGTTGGTCATTACCTTTAAGGACCAAACACCATTAGGCCTAATAGAGATCTAATGCAATTAGGCCTTCTCAAAGCACACATTTCACTTTGGCCTCCTTGGAACACCTTGAGCCTCCAAAAATGGATGGAAAACTTCATTAAAAATTTAATTATACCCCTGATATGATCATCTTATGTCCAAAACACCATTTATCTCATTTCAATCCTTGAACCACACAATTAGGTCTACTTGCAATTAGGCCTTCTTACTGCCAAAAGGTCCATCTTGAATATCTCAAGCATACTCTTAAATTTTACATATAATTATATAAATAAATAATATGTACATAAAATCCATGAAATTATGTTAAACATCAAATCCATTAACTTTCACCATATAGGTCAAAAGACCTCAAAATGATCATCTTCATATGCTCACTTAAAACTGCACATAGACATTAATAACCCAGTCAAGAACATTTGAATTTTAACTCATTAATAGGAATTTATCATGAATAAAAGTTTGTTAAAAATAATATATGATAACTTTATAACAACTTTATGTGCATTGTATTCTTCAGCTCTATGCAAAAAGACACAAGAACATCATTCTCACTCATACACAAAAAACTACCTATAACTCCAAAAACACCTATAAAAACACTTTTATGAACTTAAAATGGGTCTAAATGATCCTTAAAAATACTTATAAAATATTTAAATAGATATATTACATGTTTCAATCTCAATATTGGTCTTATAGACCAATCTTATGTCTTTACCCTACACAAACCTCACTATGTTAGACATGTCACTTTGAGAACAACTTTTTTTCTTGTTTATGTGCATCACCAAAAATTATATTTAAGGGGGAAAGGTGATATAGTTATTTAAAAATTACCCCATGCATTTGGATCTATCCCTAATTCACTGTAACCAATCCCTAATCTCATTCTCACTTTTGCTTAGTTTTCTCATTGTCTTCCTCATTACGCCTATTTAGTGATAGGTCAACTTAGATGACTAGTTTAACATATTTAATATATAAAACATGATTATAAAATTACATGGGAAAAAACTACAAGTATCACACATCACCCTCCAACCATTTGCATGCTTTGACCTAGTCAACCCTCCCTGTTATATCAAAAATCTAAGAAATAAGGGGTTTCCTATATCTTCCACTCACTCTTCTGATAAACCAATGCCACTTAGAGAAACATGGGACAGTAATATAAATAATAAAATCATGAAAATATGTCATCTAGTATATTCTAAGCCATTTCTAACAAGGTCTTTCATATCAGGTCATTATGAGGGTTTTTGGAGGTTTTTGACTGCTTTTTATGATTAACAATAGTTCATAAAGGATTGCCCCTCAAATCTAAAAATAATTATATGAAATTCAAGATAGGACCCTTAAAAAACATACATAAACTTATTAGGATAACATGCAAAGTTTTCACATGCCAACGAGCATAATAAAAACCTTCTCGAGTCTATGACACCTCATTCTATGCACACAAAAAACCTCAACACCAAATTTCATGATTTCTCCTTTAGGATTTGACATAAAAATTGGTAAAAAAACTTGAAAGAACCTATCACACCTCTAAAATTTTTATTATGATCTCTATCACCTAGGTAACTAATATTGACCCCTCATTAGGTCACATTATGTCTCTTTGCACACTAGGCCTTGAACTACCAGTCATACTTAGACCTTGATCACACTTGAAACCTCTTGTAATGTTCTTAAAAACTCATATTCATGTCATAAAACCTAATATCATGCTCACATACTACCAACATTCTTCACACAAGTCTCATACTGCTCATCTCATCATGCGACTAGGGCTATGCCTTCTCACTAGGTCTCTCAATGCAAGGACTAAGCTTAAAAACTAACCTTGGAACACTTATGAATGATTATTTGTCTCTTTCACATGTTTAAATATATTTATACAGTCTATCATTCTTGTACTAAAATAATTCACTAAGATTTACTATGTTTTATGCATACACCTTCTCACAGGACTAGACTAGCCTTCTTAAGACACATCTAGTACTCAACAGTAGCCTACCTTGCATCATATCTTGAACTTGACATGCCATCAACTTTAAAATAATTACTAGGTTGCCTTATAATTCTCTCTCAACATAGAAACAATAGGTTTCCTTCAAATTTTCTCTTGTCATAAGACTTCATTGACTCATACCACTCTACCATGCAGGGCATCAACACTTGACCTTGACATTAATGACATCCATATTATATTTTACATTAATGATAACATCAATGCCTTAACACAAATAATAGGAACATACCTCAAAAAATTCCCCCTTTTTCATTGATGGCAATCATTTAAACAAAGTTGATCATTCACATCTCCTAAGTTGGATCTTCTTCAAACCAACCCTTCTTTCAAATTAGAAATTTATCCCACTTTGACATTAATGATAAATATTCATCTTATTGACAACTATATGATCCTTGGACTTGGAAAAACATACCTTTTCTCTCCAAACAAACTCATTATCTCTCTTTGACAAAAACTCAACATAGGTGAGGCTCACATACCTACTCTTGGAGCATGATTATCTCCCCTTATCTCCATGAGATATTCATACACTTGACTATGACTTGGTTTGATAAAGTCATCATACAAAAATCTTTATGACCCATCTCTTGTGATTACATCTCTAGTAGACTCTTGACTAAAGCTTGGATCTAAATGTCAACAAAGAACACAAAGATCCCCCTCAAACCAAGCATCCTTCATACTTCTGCTCATTGACTGAGTTCCTCCATGAATCCCAATGGAGTCACTTCTTCTCTTAGGGTATAGAACAACATAAACTCAAGATATTCTTAGATCTCCATGTATTTACTATATTGAAATACCTTCATGATCATCTTAGGCTTGAATGGCCCTTTTGGCTTAACCTCTTCAATCTCTATTTGAATAACATTTTGACTTGGTATATTGGTCTTGACTTTTTTCATCCATAATCTGAGATGAAAAAGAGAATTCTTGGCACTCTTTTGCATTTGGACCATGCTCCACCATGGATAATATTCCACTTAGACTTGTAGATTGGTCATCAACTCTAGCTACCTTGGGCTTTCACTCAATGTCTCATCTTCTTTCTTGTACTATAGGGGCCTCAACTTTATTGTTTTGACTTAAGAATCCATGCTTACAAAAAATTTCAATATGACCAACCTTTTGACAATTGAAACAAACTATTCCTCATGATGGAAACACACCATGACCCATAGCTCTTGACTAATTACTTTTCTCATAGTTCCATGCATATTCAAACTTGGAGGTTCTTTTACAATGCCTTGGTTTATGACTAAATAGGTTACATGAATAACAATAGCCATTGAAAATATTAACATACCTTATACCATTAGGCTTCCTGATAGGATTAGTCTTCATTCTACCAACACCATCATTCTTTGATTGACCATTGATCTTCTTGATCTTATTAGTGTTATTATTTTGGTTTCCATCGAAAGCAAGACTTATTTTGTCATTAGACAAATTTTTGACTACTCAAGATGTTATCTAGATCATTTGTACTCTTTTAAAACTTCATAAAGGAATTAACCTTACTTGATGCTTAATATAACTCAGCTCTCAAGGAATCCACATTAGTTACATACCTTGCACATTCTTATTCTTTGGCCTTTAGGCTTGTAGTCATAATCTTAAGTTGAGTCTCCACCTATTTGACTATGTCCTCTTGTTTCTTGGAGTTATTTCTTAGTCTAGATTCAAACAAGTTGATTTGATCCTAATAGTCTTTGATAAGAGATCTCATCACCCTATTCTTCTTCTTTACCATCTTTAATTATTTATTAGTATTCATCAACTCAGCCTCAAAGTCTACCTCATCTTCTTCTTCATTTGAGTGACCAAAAATACCTCCAATCCATATGAACTCTTCTTGATTTGAACATCTTGCTTCCTTAGCCATAAAGATTACTTCATTGACATCAATACCATCATCTTTATGGTCACTCTCAGAATCACTTATCTCACTCTTATTAGATGAGCTATAATCTTCCTTGATCTAAAGTTTTCTTGCTTTTATTAGACCTCTAGGTTTTTTTTATCATCATCATGACCTTTATTATGCTCTTCACCATCTTTTTCCTTATGTTTATGATGGCACTTATTAACAAAGTTTCCAATCTCACCACAATTAAAACATTTAAAGGGAAACTTACCCTCGTATTTACTTGAATCAATTTTTAAATTTATTATAAACATAGCTATCAAATCATCATCATCAATATCAGATTCAT
>JARHVA010000481.1:1720000-1812500 GCA_037957365.1 Torreya grandis | reverse complement strand
TATATATGTATATATGTATGTATATATATATATATATATATATATATATATATATATATATATATATATATATATATATATATATATATATCATGTACGTGCTATAAATTGTATGCATTATTATATTAGTAGACAACAAGTCATTATCTAACATTTATTTTTAATGGTATTTCAAGAATTATAAACCCATAGACATTATCTATATCATTTTACATTTTACATATTGAAGACAAGAGCAATCAAATTATTCTTTGGTTCTCCCACCATCAAAAGGAATAATATTGTTCTTTGGGTCCCTACCATAAAAATGAATCAAATTTTTCTTTGTCTAATCATGGGTGAAAAATCTTATTCAAATAAGAGGAAGAAGTTAAATCACAAAAAAATGGAGCAATTATAAGAGTTGAGAGAAAAATAAAAGGTACAAATACAAGAATTTCACTCAAGACAAAGAACAAACACTATCCTTAATGAGACAAATGTTGTAGATAATGATGAAAATGACAATAATGAATTGAATAATGATGATGAATATTTACCTATAAGTCTAAATTATGTTACAATCTACATTCAAAGTATAAAGTTTTTTATTTTATTGATGATGAATTTATTATGTTACCCCTGTCAATGAAGACAATTTCATGGAAACACATAATGATGAAAGTAAGAATGAAGAAAATGCCATCCCAAAACTAAATAATTAAACTAAAATAAATAAACTAATAGTGAACATAATGATTTTGAAACAACCTCTCAATATATTCTACCATTGATAACACCTCCAAGGATTCTGCCTAGAAAAGTCAAGTACTTAATTGAAGTTGATGGAAACATTTTAAAATCAATGCATAACAAATTGTCTGACCACCATTCAAGAAGACTAGCTATAAAAATTGTGATATTTTTTTGATAAATTAAATTTTGATAATTAAAAAATTCACGTGTTTGTTTCATCAATGAAAATGATTAAGATGAGAACTACAATAGACACCCTAAGATTAAAAACATTTAACATAGATGATGAAAAGAATGAAATTATTTTAAATATACATGACACATATCATGCTATAGGTCCAAAATCATGCAAAAAATATTGTAATGTTTCCCAACATATAATTACAACTTGTACAATAAATGGTCAAATATGGAAAAAATGATTGCTTTCAAAAACTAGCCAAGCATTGGATATCAATAGAAAAACATTAATGAAATCAATTGGAAGACGCCAAAGACTTCAAGATGCCAATACTACTTACCTCTAGGCATTCTCTAGTAGACTTTCATGAAAGTACAAGTATGTAGTCGATGTTATCAAAGATTTACTTGCAAAATTTTGGAAAGACAATACAAGAGTTTCACCCAATATAAGATATGTAGTGAAAAGAAGAGTTGGTTCTTGTAACTATGAATCGCATCTAAAACATCTATTATTTATGACCAAAATACAATTTTACTCTATGTTTTGGAGAAAATATCCACAAATTTTTATTATTCAAAGATATTTTGAGATGGCCAAAATGTTTTATGTAAAAATAAATCACACATGCACCACTTGTTTTAGGCAACATGTTAAATTTTCAATGCACTATAATATTTTTCACCATATACATTATACTTTGCATACTAACAACATTTTTCAAGAGTGTCATATATAAGTTTCACTAAAATTAGTTAATTAATTTATTCCAACCATTTTTTTGTGAAAGACTAAATGGATAACTATTTTATAATAAATCATATTTGGATGGAAATTATGTCATTTGCGGTGGATTGCCAAAATTAAAAAAATTATATCCATGAGGAGAGTACAAGTAAAATTAGATAAGAATTAGTTGGTTTGAGAAAATATAAATATGTGACTTATCAAGTAGAATATGGAAAAGAATCTAAAAGGTGTGAGCTTGTTACAAAACAAAAACTTATTTCAAAATTTATGGTCAAATTCAAGGAGAAAATTATTTATTAGTATGCAAGGCACACACACAAGGATAGATGGCTAGATGAACATTTCAAGCTAAGAAAGAACACATTCCCACTTGGTTTTACTGTTTTAGTAGTTGAATTTTTAAGAATTACACATTCAAACCATAAATGTAAGTTCAATCAAAATATTACAAATCAGTACATTTTTCCATATTCATGTATGCTATAGAGTAAGATCTAAAAATATGAAGGGAGTGCCATTTATATGTCATGATAGATCATATTATATAGAGTATGTGCATGTTTTTTTGAGATGTTCTATGAATAGTTGAATGAGAGGAACATTAATTTCAATCAACATTACATTTAGTCAGACAATTGTACATCACAATTCACTAATGTATAAACGTTTTACTATTTGAGCATGATGCATGTTACCACTCACATAGAATATATTTAGAGTTTCCTTGAGGCTAACCATGGAAAAGGTGAACATGGTGGTGATGGATCATGTGTAAAAATATTCATTGTAATAGAGGAGTTGAAGTTTGAAGATGGTGTTGTTTTGAGTGATGCAACAACCATTAATGAATGGTGTAATGAGAAAATGTTTCATGGTGCTCAAGAAAATTCTATTATTATTAGATATTTATTGTTGATGGAAGAAGAATAATTGGCAAAGCATGAGTATTTTATGACTATAGTGAGATCAAGTGAGCTCCACTCATTTCATAGCTCAAATGAAGATTCTTAGACTATTTAATGGCATAATTTTGTTTTGCATGCATGGAATATATTTAGAATGAGTGTGAGTCAAATGAGTGGGTTGATGAATAAAGCTTCAGAACTCTAATTCTAATTGACACATATCAGGTTCCACTAGCATTACAACTTACATATATGATATCATCACATGACTTTAACCTTGTATATGATCTAGTGCAACTAGGTAGAATATTAATCATTAAGTACTATTTTTTCTCTTTATCTATCTTGACATCATCATTAAAAAGGATCATATTAAAATTTATTCTCATTATCTATCTTGATACAGGGCATGTTTTTATAGTTATTGCTGATGAGGATAATGAAGAGGGAACATATTACTACTTATGTTGATGTGTAGAGGAAAAGCAAAAATTGACTTCCTTAGTCATATATGGAGAAAACATTGACTATTCCATTAGGTCTATGGTTGTCATTATAACTTGGCTTCGATGATATCCTATAATTTTTTTAGATGTATGATTGTTTGAAGACTTTGAAACACATAGGAATATACTAAATTATTCAAGTTTGGTTCTTACAACAAATATTCAATTCATCAAATATCATGGGAGGCCATTAAATAGGAATCCATGTAAATTTCATGAGTCATACCATGAATATAATCTTAATACTATCAATATTAGAGTAAATCCTAGTGGTTTGTTGGATTGAAATTTAAAGGTATGTTGATTTGTCAAATGTATATGTATTTAATTCAAACAAATTTTATTGATTTTGTAGGTAGTACATATAAAGTTTATTTTTAATAAATTATTAATTTTTTTTGTAGGTTAGTGGTGCCAAATAATTTTCCACCTTCACATGGTTGGAATTTTTAGTAAATAATTTCATATTCTTGAAGCTAAGTGAAGCTTAATTAAATAGTCAATTACTATGGAAATGACATTCTTGAGGCTAGAATGGGTGGTGGGTCTCTCAACCAAGAATTATCATAGAATAATAACCTAGTACTAGATGTTATCAACCATCCCATATGTGTTGGAAATGCAAATTTTGATCCCTAAAGCATCAGAAGTAGAGTTCTCCAATTGCCACTTTAACTTTGACAACATTTCTTGTTAGTGTTTTAACGCTCTTGAAGAGTAGTGAAAACACACATATAGGTAGATTTGGAGGTTGAGGTAAAGGGATAACATGTAATTTTACTACACATATGTGTTCAAAATGATGGAATTACACTTGGAGGTCCCAAAGGTGGAAATGTAAATTGGGGGAAAATAACCTATCTCTTCAAGTCATAAATTGGGGGAAAATAACACTTATATTTTAGGACCAATTACTGAAACTTATGCCATAGATTGGTCTTTAAGGTTACATTTACATGATCTATGGTGAAATCAGGTGGATTTTACATGTAAATGAGTGTTATTTATATTCATTCCAATGAATTATGATTTTAATTTTACATATGCTTAAAGTTAGGTTAAAAATTTGCATTTTTATTATATCGAGAATGGCATTATTGAGGCTAGAATGGGTGGTGGGTCTCTCAACTGAGCATGATGGGAGGACAATAAATTATTCTTGTATGTTATCTTCCACCCTATATATGTTGGCATCACTAGTTTTGAGTCGTCAAGCACTTGAAGTAGAGTTATCCAACTACCACTTCAACTTTGATAACATTTGTTGTAAGTATTTTCTTGCTCCTAAACAATAGTGAAAACATGAATCTAAGTGTATTTGGAGGTTGAGATCATGGGAACACATAATTTTCCTTTGTATACATGTTAAAAGTGATGCACTTACACCTAAAGGTGATCTAGGTGGATCCATGTACTGTTGCATTTTTAAAAGTACTAAAAGTCTATTCAAATTATTTTCACATCATATAATTCATTGAGAGATCTCTAACACTTATTTTGGAATGAAAAATGGAGTCTGGATGCTCAAGATATGGCTAGTTGAAGACATCTTACGATAGGAAAAAAAGGGGTGTTGAAAGTGACGTGGCACTGTTGAAATATGCCAAGTGGACCAATAGCCATTTGAAATGTGGAAAAATAATTCAGTGCAAAAAAATTTGGTTTGGTGTTTATTTTTATTCACATGTTATTTGAGAAATTTTCAAATGTTTATCACTTTGAAACAAGGTGCCAAAGGCCAACTTGCACAAGCTACCATGTCACCCCACCAATCATGCAAAGACTAAGTCTAAATGGTGGCCTAAGTTAGCGCCTAAGTCTTGGAATTTTAAAAGGGATTGACTTAACTATTCTAAGCATGAAAACCCTTATGCCAAGCACATGTGGGATAAACAAGAAGCTAATTGTGTAAAGAGATTTAAGAAGGTTAGAGTCGTATTATTGATTTGTACGGCCTTGGGCCATTAATTTTAGGTTTGAGAGATATAATTACAGGCAAGCAGAGATCAGAGAAGGTGAATTGAATACTTGTATTGATTTTGGAAGCTATTTGTTGCTCAATATTAATGAGAATGGTCCTCACTTTGAATGGACTCTGAGATGTAGGCTATTGAAGCTAAACTCTGTTATCAATTTGCTAGTGAATTCTTTTAATTTTCTCTGATTATTATCTAATTCTGATCTTCATTTAAATTATGGTTTTAATTTCTTTATACAAAATTAAACCAAAAAAAAGTGAGAAATTGAAGGATCTCTTAAACATGAAAAAGTGTTTTTTGGATGTATTACACTTGTATTTTCAGTTTACAGATCAATTTTTTTGTATCAAAGCAAGGTTGTTATTTAACAGTGATTGCTAGTGTATGTTGACAAGGTCTAAATCCCAAAAGGGTGAAGGAAAACTCATTGAGTATAATCTAGAGATTGGTTCAAGGTGTGCTTCAAAGATGGCCGAAGAAGAGATGGAATCCAAACAAGCTTTTCGCTGAGCTTTCATGGACATGAGAAGCATGGTTGAGGAACTATACCATGACAAATAAAGGAAATATGAGAATGAAAAAGAAGGTAATTCACAAGAATCGAAAGGTAAAGAAACCAAAAAACCTTCTTCATCAAATAACAGTAAAAAAATTGTGGAATCTCTCCCTCCACTAAAATTGGATATTAAGTTTAAATTACCAATGTTTAATGGCAAAGTTAATGCCAAAAAGTTGGATAATTAGGTCAAGTAGATTGAAGTTTATTGTAGGGTCCAAAATATTGCAGGGGATGAGTCAAAAATTCATTTGGCTACTCTTCGTATAGGAGGCACAGCTCTCATCTGGTGGGAGAGTAAGTTGAAGGAAGCTGAGCTTCAAAAAGATAACTTGATTTCTACTTGGAATAAATTTATTGAAGAAATCAAAAAGCAATTATATCCTTTAGGCTATATGAAACAAGCCATGATGAATTGGCAAAGTTTTAGACAAGGAAAAGGCCAAAATGTTCAAGATTATACATAAGAATTTAGGAAAAAAGCTTTACTTTTGAATGTTCCTCTATACACACAAGAGACACTACTAAAATATATAGGTGGGCTACATAGTTACTTAATACATATGATTCTTATGTTCAACCCCACTAATTTAGATGCAGTATGTGTTCAAGCCACTCATTTAGAGGTTAGAGGAAAACAATCAAAATAATCTTTTCCTAAAAGTAAGCAGTCTAATGTTAAGCAATCCAAAGGGGAAAGTTCATCAGGAAAGGGTAAACAGAAATCCACTTTTTGTTTTAAAAAAGAAGAAGGAAAACCATTTTGTAATCATTGCAAGAAAAATCATGATGAGTCTAAGTGTTGGAAACTACATCTTGAGTTAAGGCCTAAGAGGTTTTAAAAGAAAGAAAAGAAGGCTAATACTATGGTTCAAGACTTAGGTTCAGATTTAGGTGATGAAACTAAGATCACAGCTATGGGACTACATAATGATTTTTCTCTTTCAGTTTCTAGTGCTAAGTCATCAAATGATGCATCTTTTTCTAAATAGAATTTTGTGCATGTTGATAATAAAAAAAATGAATTGTTCCACATTAGAGTTGTTTCAAAACATACTAAGATTGACACTCTATTTGATAGTCGTTCACAAGAAAATTTAATTTTTGAAGAGGTTGTCAAGAAGCTAGGCTTACAAACCAATCCCCATCTGAAGCCTTATCCACTAGGTTGGGTGTGTGACAATGCAAAGCTACAAGTCTCACAAACTTGTAGACTAAGGTTTGCCATCACATCCAAGTTCGTAGATGAGGTTGAGTTGGATGTTGTTCCATTAGACATATGTGGGATTGTTTTGGGAAGCCCATATCTTTATGATAGAAAGGCAATCTTGTATAGAGAGGAGAACAAGTACTTGCTTTTTAAGGATGGAATTGAATATATAGTTAGAGCACATCACATTAGAACAAATATTTCTTTGGTTACAATAGGGCAAATGAAAAGACTAGTTAATTCAAGCAAGACTTTTTGTCTCATGTTGATCAAGTCTAAGGACAAAGAATATTCTTAGGATTTGGAAAAGTGTGATCCTAGACACAAGAATGAATTGGTTGAAATCATTTCTACTTACGATGATGTATTTCAGGATCCTAAGGGCTTGCCCCCTAAAAGGGGAGTTCAATATCAAATTCAGCTATTGCAGGATTCTCCTCTCCTTAACATTGGCATGTATAGGTTATCAATGGTGGAAAATGAGGAAATCAAAAAATAGGTAATGGATCTATTGGATAGAGGTGTTATTCATCCAAGTTCATCTCTTGTTGGTTTGCCAATTATTTTGGTGCCAAAGAAAGATGGCACTTGGCAAATGTGTGTTTATTTTCATGCTTTAAACAAAAGTACTATTAAGAATCGTTACCCTCTTCCTCGTATTGATGATTTGTTGGATCAATTAAAACATGCTATTTATTTCACTAAGCTGGATTTGAGAAGTGGATATCATCAAGTAAGAATTAATGAAGGTGATGTGTGGAAAACGACCTTGAAAACAAAATAGGGATTGTTTAAATGGCTTGTTATGCCTTTCGGGTTGTGTAATGCTCTGGCCACATTCATGAGATTGATGATTGATGTTTTTAGATAGTTCACTGATTATTTTTTTATAGTTTACTTAGATGATATATTGATTTTCAGCAAGTCTTGGGAAGAGCATGTGATCCACATTAAGAAAGTCATGGATGCATTACGAAGTGAAAAACTTTATCTAAAAATGTCAAAATGTGAATTTGGCAAGACCTCTTTGATATACTTAGGTTACATTATAGGACATGGTAAATTGAAAATTAATCTTGAAAAAGTGGCATCATTGTTAATTGGCCTACACCCACTAACATAACTAAGGTTGGAAGTTTTCTTGGTGAAGTACAATTTTGGCAAAAATTTATTGCTCAATTTTCATATATTACATCACCTTTGCATTCTTTGACAAGTGTGAAACAGGTCTTTCAGTGGGGAGGCAAACATCAAAAAGCCTTCGACACTTTGAAAGAAAAGATAAGTACTACTCCAGTCTTGGCACTTCCTGATATACAACAACCATTTGAGATTGAGACAGATGTAAGTATGCTATGGGAGCTATTTTAATGCAAGGTAAGAAACCAGTTTGTTATCATTCTGAAACCTTTACAAGTGTAGCAATAAAATATCCAACTTATAATAAGGAATTGTATGCATTGGTTCAAAGTGTTAAAAAATAGAAATATTACTTAATGGGCAAGGAAACAATATTATATACAGATCATTAGCCCTTACAGTATCTCTAATCACAAACCAAACTACAACAGTCTAGACATTTTTGTTGGATGGGTTTCTTACAACAATTTCATGTTGTGATCAAGTATAAAAAAGGTATTCAGAATAAGGTTGTAGGTATGCTATCTAGGCCTCATATGGTTTTTGCATCTATTATTTTACAACATGGTTTTGTATTATGAAAGTTATAAAGAGCAATATGTTAATGATCTTGATTTTTAGGATGTTTATAAAGACTTATGAGTAGTAGACAAGTAGAAGACTTGGACTATCATGTACACAATGATCTTTTTTCTCATTTGGGTCAACTATGTATTCCTCAAAATGAGAGGGTGCACATGATTAGAGAAGCACATACTTCTCTTATTTTTAGACATTTTGGAGTTGCTAAAATGGTTGCACATTTGAAGATGTATTGTTACTTGCCTTGTATGTAGGAAAATGTTGCTAAATATATAAAGGGATGTACCCTTTGTGCCACAAGTAAACCTAGTAACAGGAAATTGGGACTTTATACTCCTCTACTTGTTCCTACTCACCCTCCAAAAAGTATCTCCATGGATTTTGTGGGGGGGTTGCCTATGACACAAAGAAAACATGAATATTTATACTGTTGGGAGGTGGAAGAAAATCCAAGAACAAACACACCTGTTCTAATTCCACCTGTTAGGATCTTGCTCCTCAGAAAGAGCACAGTATGATTACCAAATATAAGCAATTGAATATGCGAAAATAACCAGAAACACAAGTAACTAGAATTCACCAATAGCACAGAATATGAGAGACAATACACTATCTTGTATTAACACTATACAGAAAAGAATACATCAAAGAGCCGCCACACTCTTTCACCTTACAGAGATTCGCCACACCTCAAGTGTATAGTAATTCTTCTCACACACACTCTCCTACACAAAAAACGGTCCCAACAACCAACTCACACACAGAATTGGTGTTCACCTCACCAACCAGTCAGTAATAACCCTGCCGGTACACCAAGCACTTTATAGCACTTCAAGCTGATCTCTCATGAACTTGCAACCTATAATTCAAAGACCAAACTTACATGTAGATCCCCAATGAGCTTGCAACAACCTGCAACTCACAGATCTTACAACTAGAAGGAACTCTTCCTTTCTATCTCATGCCTTAACAATACATGCCAATGGGTCTATAAATAGATCCCTAACTCAAACAATAACTTAGACTCTTAATTTAGACAATTATCCTCACAGCCCAAGACTCTAACTGGTCTCAACATGCAAACTCTTCATTCACTTAACTAACTGTCTGTGAAACGAGCAGTTCTGGAACACACAGGTGACCGACGTCAGTACTTGCTTGTCTGGTTCTGCCGACGTCGGCCGACTTCCTGCCGTCGCTGGTGGCCTTCTGCACTGGTCTCTGCCGACGTCGGTTTTGCTGCCGACGTCGGTTTTGCTGCCGACGTCGGTGCTCCTGGATCTTAGCAACCATTGTTCCTTCAGTTTGCAAAGGGTTGAAGCTTTTAGCTCCACAACCTAACAATCTCCCACTTGGAGATAAACAGCTGCAACCTGTACCTGTACCTGTACACCGTCTAGTTTGTTCCCTTGGCTATGTATCCCTCCTCAAGATCACTCTTGAAGACCAACCACCACAAAATCCGTGGTGTAAAAAACTGTCATCCAAATTACCTGCCACATTCGCATCTACAACCATGTAGAAAAAAAAAAGAACTTGACCCTGCATAGCATGTGCACCTGCTGCTGGTCCCACTGAACTGCCCTTCAGTATTACTCTCCCGGATTGACTCCAAACTTGTGATAACTCCCACTGCTTGGGAAAACTCAGGTTTAGTACATACCATGCACTCAACCTCATTATGTGAATCAAGACACCTGTTCTGTGAACTGTCCAACCATCGGCGTGCTAACCGGTTTCACACAATCATCCTGAAACAAAGTCAACAAGACCTCCATGTCTCTAGAACACACTCATGCCAAAGAATCTTGCTGCTCGGAGATTCTCCATGACATACACCTGAACTAGCTTTACCTTTAGTTCAACAATACCTGTATATGTAGCCCTGCAACAAGCACATCATACAGAAAATAGGATAGTGTAGCTAATACTATCCAACCTAGTAAAGAGAAACACAATGATCAAACCTCCATTGCCCTGCAGCTAATACAAGACCATATACCCTGATCTTCCATCTCACGTATCCATTTCCGCTCTTCTTCATCCTTAACATCCATTCGTCTCTTAGTGCTTACTTCCAGCTGGCCACTCTACCCAAAACACTTGTTTGGTTCTCCTCCAAGGAATCACATCCTCATCCATGCCTAGCTCCCACTGTTTCTTGGATCTACCTGTTCTGCTTCTTTAACAACTTCCTGGTCCTATGCCATAAGTGAGCAACAAGTAGTGTAAAGAAGGGAAATGACGAATTTAAGAACTTACTTACACCTTCAGTCCTCCATATGGGCACTTGAGACTCCATGACAGCTCGCTATCCACCCAAAATTCATCTCAGTGACCGATGCCGATCACATCTCAGTCTACAGCCGACCAATGTCGATTCCCTGCGACTGCCTCCCTGCCGACGTCGGTTTCCCCTGGCCGATGCAGGTCTCTGTCTGCCCTGAGTCACCAACGTCGGGCTGCACATAGCCGACGTCTGTCCCTGTCTGGACATCGACGCCAGTTTTCCTATCGACGTCGGTCTCTGTGTTTTTCTTGTGAGACCTGACTTTTTCCCACGAGCTCTTTTTGGATCAAACCCTTGTCCAAATCACCCTTGCTCTGCTTAGAATTCCTCTGCACCTTGTGCTGAACTCTGTCCATCACTTTCTCCTTGAAAACCAAGGCTTTCTTGTTCTTGTCACTAACATTGGATTCCTCAAGAAACCTCACCTTCTTCTTCTGCATACAAAAACCACGATCCATGCCTTCCAAATCTGAAAGCATACTCTTTGACTCAAGAACCAGCATCTCCTTCTTTTCTATGTGACCAAGCCTATTAAGCCACATCTTCGAATCTACAACTGAAGTAGATAACCCAGAAAGAGAATCAGTAAAACAAGTAGATAGATAAAGCGTACCTACTTTCTTACCTCTAGCTACAATAAGTGTACCCTTGGTGACCTTCCAAGAGTCTGCTGTGAGAGTTACTATGCAACCCTCTTCACCCAAACTTCTAACAGAAATCAGATTCCGCTTCAGAATTGGGACATGCATGACCTCCTTTAACACCCATGTGTCATCTGTCTACAATTTCAGCTTCACTTTGCCTTTGCCAACAATCTGACAAGGCTTACCATCCCCTACACAAATTTCTCCAAAGTCTCCCTGGACATACTCATGAAAAAATTCCCTATGTGGGGATGCATGAAAAGAGGCACCTGAATCTAATACCCAAGATTCTACTTTATCCAAAGAACATACCAGAGCATCCTATGCAACGTAACCCGCAACATCTGCTTCTTCTTCATGTTCTTCATGCTGATTTGTACCCGATCTGCAATCTCTCTTTAAGTGCCCTTGCTTTTCACACTTCCAACAGGTTATTCTGCCATACTTGGACTTGGATCTCTTGCCTGTCTTCGACCTTGATCTCCCACGCTCTGTCTTCTCTCTTGGCCTTCCTCTTCCTTCAACACTCAAAGCATCTCCAGATGATTCACCTGTGCTTTTCCTGCGTATCTCTTCATTCAAGATCACACTCACAACATCATCCACTTTTAAGACTTTTGAAGGAGACACAGTATTAGAAACTGCCATTACCAAACCTTCCCAACTTTCAGGTAATGAACACAAGATTAAGAGAGCTCTAATTTCATCATCAAATACAATATTGACGGAACTTAACTGGTTTACCAAACCATGGAAATCACTAAGATGGCTGTGAACAGATCCACCTTCCAACATTTGCAAATTAAATAAACGCTTCATAAGAAATACCTTATTAGAAGCCGAGGGTTTTTCATATAAATTTGCCAAAGATTCCATCAACTCCACCGTTGTCTTACACTGTGATAAGCTGGAAATCACAGATGATGCAAGACTCAATCTAATAGATCCCAGAGCCTTCCGATCAAGAACCTCCCATTCTTCATCTTTCATATCCAAGGGTTTGCTAGTAACCCCACCCAACGGTAAGTACAAATCTTTCTGATACAGATAGTCCTCAATCTGCATCCTCCATAATTGGTAGTTTTTGCCATTAAACTTTTCCATTCGTAGTTGACTGTTTTTTGCCATTGCTCAACTCCCACTGAAACAGAAACCCTGTGAGTAACCTGTAATCAAAACACACTACCCAGATCTACACCAATCTGTTAGTATCCCAACCAAAAGCTCTGATACCACTTGTTGGGAGGTGGAAGAAAATCCAAGAACAAACACACCTATTCTAATTCCACCTGTTAGGATCTTGCTCCTCAGAAAGAGCACAATATGATTACCAAATATAAGCAATTGAATATGCGAAAATAACCAGAAACACAAGTAACTAGAATTCACCAATAGCACAGAATATGAGAGACAATACACTATCTTGTATTAACACTATACAGAAAAGAATACATCAAAGAGCCGCCACACTCTTTCACCTTATAGAGCTTCGCCACACCTCAAGTGTACAGTAATTCTTCTCACACACACTCTCCTACACAAAAAACGGTCCCAACAACCAACTCACACACAGAATTGGTGTTCACCTCACCAACCAGTCAGTAATAACCCTGTCGGTACACCAAGCACTCTATAGCACTTCAAGCTGATCTCTCATGAACCTGCAACCTGCAATTCAAAGACCAAACTTACATGTAGATCCCCAATGAGCTTGCAACAACCTGCAACTCACAGATCTTACAACTAGAAGGAACTCTTCCTTTCTATCTCATGCCTTAACAATACATGCCAATGGGTCTATAAATAGATCCCTAACTCAAACAATAACTTAGACTCTTAATTTAGACAATTATCCTCGCAGCCCAAGACTCTAACTGGTCTCAACATGCAAACTCTTCGTTCACTTAACTAACTATCCGTGAAACGAGCAGTTCTAGAACACACAAGCGACCGACGTCGGTCCCTGCTTGTCTGGTTCTGCCGACGTCGGCCGACTTCCTGCCTTCGCTGGTGGCCTTCTGCACTGGTCTCTGCCGACGTCGGTTCTGTTGCCGACGCCGGTGCTCCTGGATCTCAGCAACCATTGTTCCTTCAGTTTGCAAAGGTTTGAAGCTTTTAGCTCCACAACCTAACATATACGTGGTTGTGGATGATTTAGCAAAATGTGTGTTTTGATTCCTTGCACTAAGCAGATTATTGGCGAGGGCACTGTACATTTGTTCTTTAAATATGTATGGGTTCATTTTGGTTTGCCTACAATTATTTCTGATCAGGATTCTCAATTTATTGGGGAGTTTTGGTCAACTTTATGGGGACTAATGGAAATTTAATTAAAAAAGAGCATTACATTTCATCCATAAAATGATGGACAAATAGAGGTTATGAACCGTACTGTGGTACATTTGCTTAGGGGTTATAGCAATAAACATCCAAAGTTATGGGATGAACAATTGTGTTACATACAACATGCATATAAGTGGGCACTTCATTCTTCTACTATGAAATCTCCATTTGAAGTTTGTTATGGATACTTGCCTAAATCTCCTTTAGATGTTTTCTATGGATAGGATACAATTGTTCGTGAACCAAAAGAAGCCATTTGAGCCAAGAAGTTCATTAAACAAATATAGCTCATACATCAGACTGTTCGTACTCAATTGGAGAAAAGTCAAGCCAAGTACAAAGCTACGCATGACAAACATCGTATTGATCACCAATTTTTTGTAGGTGATATGGTATGGCTTCACATTATTAAGGAAAGACTAACAGGTGAAGGTAAAAAGTTGAAACCAATCTAGTATGGTCCTTTTTAGATAATGAAAAAAATTGGCACAAATGCTTTGTGATTAGATTTACCATCTTACATGCAGATTTATTCAGTTGTAAATGTGGAAAATCTAAAATTGTATGAGCCTCCAATGATAATTGATCATGATGAAAGTGCATCCATTCCTTCCGTTGATGATTTTTCTCCTGAATATCGAACAAAATTATAGGAAGATACTATACTTGACAGGAATATGCGGACTTCACAAAGAGGTAATGTTGAAAATCTTCATATTGGTCTCAAAGGGATGCACCCAAGCAAGGCCAGATGGATGAAAGTCGTAAAGGTGAGGGAAAAATACCCACACCTCATTACCAATTAATTTCAACTTTTAGAGGTCCAAAATTTCCCAGTGGGGAGGAATGATCCAGGTGGATCCATGTACCATTCCATTTTAAAAAGTATTCAAATTCTATTCTAATCATTTTCACATTGTAGAATTCATCGAGAGCTTTCTAACTCTTCTTCCAGAATGAAAAATGGAGTCTGGATGCTCAAGATATGGCTAGTTGAAGACATCTTGTGACAAGCAAAAAAAGGGGTGTCAAAAGTGGCGTGGCACTTTTGAAATATGCCAAGTGGACCAATAGCCATTTTACACGTGAAAAAATGATTCAATGCAAAAAAATTTGGTTTGGTGTTTGTTTTTATTCACGTGTTATTTGAGAAATTTTCAAACATTTATCACTTTGAAATAAGGCGCCAAAGGCCAACTTGCACAAACTACCACGTTACCCCACCAATCATGCAAAGACCAAGTCTAAATGATGGCCTAAGTTAGTGCCTAAGTCTTGGCATTTGAAAAGGGGATCGAATTAACTATTTAAGCATGCAAACCGTTATGCCCAGCACATGTGGGATAAATAAGAAGCCGACTGTGTAAAGAGATTTAAGAAGGTTAGAGTCTTATTATTTTTTTGTATGGCCTTGGGCCATTAATTTCAATTCTGAGAGATATAATTACAGGCAATTAGAGATCAGAGAAGGTGAATTGAAGACTTGTATTGATTTTGGAAGCCATTTTCTGCACAAAATTAATGAGAATGGTCCTCACTTTGAATGGACCCAGAGACGTAGGCTATTGAAGCCAAACTCTGTTATCAATTTGCTGGTGAATTCTTTTAATTTTCTTTGATTATTATCTAATTCTGATCTTCATTTAAATTTTGGTTTTAATTTATTTATACAAAATTAAACAAAAAAATGTGAGAAATTGAAGGATCTCTTAAACATGAAAAAGTGTTTCTCGGATGTATTACACTTGTATTTTCAGTTTACAGATCAAAAGGTCTCAGAGGTGGAAATGTTAATTGGAGGACAAGAACTTCTCTTCACTATAAAAAAGTTGTATTTTAAGACCCATTATTGCAACTTATGCCATGGATTAGTCTTGAAGGTCAATTTATGTGATCTAAGATAAAATTATATGGATTTTATATTCATCTAAGGGTTCTTTATATTCATGCCAATGACTTATAGTTTTCATTTTACACATGCATGAAGTTAGGCTAAAAACTATATTTTTCTTATATTGGGAAGAATGTTCTTGAAGCTAAAATGGGTGGTGGGTCTATTGAATGGCCATGATGAGAGGATAATAACCTAATACCAAATTTTATCTACCACACTAGATGTGTTGGAAGTGTTAGTTTAGATCCATGAAGAATCATAGTTAGAGTTCTCAAACTGTCACTTTAACTTAGACAATATATGTTGTCAGCGTTTCCCCAATCTTGAATAGTAATGAAAACATGCCTCTAGGTGAGTTTTTCAGTCAAGGTCATGGGATAAAATGTCATTTTACTATAAATACATGTTAAAAGTTAGGGACTTTCACCCAGATATCCTAGAGGTAGAAATGACAGTTGGAAGATAAGAACTTAAATTTTCACTATAAAAAATGTTGCATTTCAGAACCTGTTACTGTAACTTATGCCATGTGTTAGTATTAAAGGTTACATAAAAATGATATGGGGTGAAATTATATGGATTATATATTCACTTAAGGGTCCTTTTAATTCATGCCAATGATTTATGATTTCCATTTTATGCACAACTAAAGTTAGGTTTAAAAACTTCATTTTTCTTGTATTGGGAAGGGCATTCTTGAGGCTGGAATGGGTGGTGGGTTTATTAATCAAGTGTGATCAAAGGCCAAGAACATATTATTGTACATTATCCACCACCCCAAACATGTTAAAATTGATAATTTACATCCACAAGTCATCATATGTGGAATTCTCTAACCATTACTTCAACTTTGACAACATTTATTGTTAGTGTTTCTCTATTCCTAAATAATAGTGAAAACATGACTTCAAGTGGGTTTGGAGGTCAATTTTAATGGATAACATGTCATTTAACCATCCAAATTTCCTAAAAGTGATGTATTGACACCCAGAGGTCTTGAAGGCATAAATTCCAATTGGAGTTCAAGAACTTGTCTCTTCACTACAAAAATGTTGCATTTCAAAATTCGTTACTACAATTGTGCCACATATTGGTATTGAAGGTTTCATGGATGTACTCAAGGGTGAAATTAGAAGGCTTAAAAATATACATGAGTATTATTTTTGTTCCTCCAAGTGACTTATAGTTTATGATTTACACATGCCTAGATTTAGGCTTAAAATTGCATTTTTCTTGTATTGGGAAGGGTGTTCTTGAGGTTAGAATGGGTAGTGGGTCTCTCAAATAGGAATTATTTGAGTCAAGGAACCTAGTTTGAGATGTTATCTACAATACCAAACATGTTTTAAGTTCCAATTTCTATCCAAGAATCACCAAAAGTGGAGTTTTCCAACTGTTGCTTCCACTTTGACAACATTTGTTACTAGTGTTTCTGTTAGGTTGTGGAGCTAAAAGCTTCACTGATGCAGACATGGAGGAGGTTGCTAAGTTGCAAAGCAATTGGCATCAGTCTGATCAACTGACATCAGTCATACATAGTGAGAAGAGCAACTAATGTCGGTCAGGGATTGGCCGGCATCGGTCACCTCCAGGCAGACAGGGACTAACGTCGGTCACCTGTGCGGTTCTAGAACTGCCAGTTCATGAATAATTAGTTAATAAACTAGTTGTTTGCATGAAGAAGGCTAATTATAGACTTGAGTTGTGAATCTAATTATTGTACTTAGATGTTTAATTATTGTTTGCATGAGATCTATATAATAGACTCATGGGCTGTATTGTAATTTGTGCTAGAGAGTAAGAGAGCAAAATAAGCTCCTTCAGGTTGAAGAGAGCATGGTGTGTTCCTCTTAATGCCACAGTACCAAGTGTGGGTGCTAGTTTGGAGAATCAGAAGGGTTCTTCATGTATGTATGATCTTATTCAGCAGGTGTGCAAGGCCACGTTTGGAGATCTACATGGGTAAGTAAGATCATTGATCTACAGGTGTATGTGTGTGCGTGGTCAAGGTTTGTAGGTGTGTAAAAATAGGTTGATCTACAAGTGGCAGTAGGATCAGAGAGGTCAACAACACAACAGGTAGCAAGATCAGGCAGGATCTACTTGGAGTACGGTGTGTACTCGAACATTGAGCAAAGAGGAAGGCAAGGTAGAACCTTCCAAAGTAAGATCATTTGAGTTTCAGGTTATTACAAGTTCATGGGAGATCTACTTGGAGTGTGTTGTGTACTCAGTTGAGTATGTTTGTATACTCGGTGTATTGGCAATAGTGAATACTGACTGGTTGGAGGTGAACATCAACTCTGTGTTTGAGTTGTGTGTTGGGACCGTAATTGAGAGAGAGAGCTTTGAGGGAAGATTACTGAACACTTGGTGTGGGAAGCCTGTAAGGTGTGAAGAGTGTGGCATCTCTTCATTTGTAATTCTTTTTTTGTAAGAGTATTAATACAATTGGGTATTGTCTCTCATAGTCTGTGTTATTTCTAAATTCTAGTTACTTGTCACTTTTAGTTAATTCTACATATTTTAAGTTGCTTGTACATGGTAATCAATTGGTGCTTTTGGGTCCTAACAGTGGAATTAGAGCTGTTTGTTGTTCTAGATTCCTGACAAGTGGTATCAGAGCTAAGGTTGTGGGGAGCAAGTTTGTGTTTGATTACAGGGTACTCTCAGGGGTTTCTAATTGAATGGGAGTACAACAATGGTAGAAGAAAGTAAGCTAAGAATGGAGGAATTTAAAAGCACAAATGTTCAATTATGGTGTTATGAAAAGAAAGAGCAGGTAAAGGAAAATTGCTGGTTGGTAGAAGATCAGCATAAAGGAACTGAAGAAGCAGATGTTGCAGGTGTTGTTGCATAGGATGCTCTGTGATGTTTCTTGGATAAAGTAGAATCTTGTTTTATAGATTTTGTTGCCTCTTTCCATGTAGTCCAAAATAGAGTATTTTTCCATGGTAAGGTCCTTGGAGACTTTGGAAAGATTTATTTAGGGGCTGGTGTGCCTTACCAAAGAATTAGCAAAGGGGAAGTGAAGCTGAAATTGTAGGCAGCCAAAACATGGGTGTTGAAGGAGGTCATGCAGGTCCCAGTCTTGAAGATGTGGCTAATTTCTTCAATAAATTTGGGTGATGAGAGATGCACAAAAACTCTCATAGCAGATGCACTTGAATTAGCTGGTGGTAAGAAAGCAGGTACTCTTTATCTACTTGCTTATATTATTGATTCTTCTTCTATTGTGGAGACGTGGCTTTATAGGCTTGGTCACATGAGCAAGAAGGAGATGCATGTTCTTAAGCGTAAGACAGATGTCTTTGAAAAACTTAAGAACTGGAAAGCCTTGGTGTTTATGGAGGAGATGATGGACAGAGATCAGTGGATGGGACTGAGTAACTCTGAGTAGAGCAATTTGGATAGGGTTTTGATTCAAAGAGAGCTCGTGAGTAAAAAGTCATCACTCATAGGAGAACACAGGTACCAGTATCAGTTAGGAGGAACTGACGTCGAACAGACAGGTGCCAGTGTCGGTCATGTGTAGACCAGAGCCGGTGGTGTTGGATAGGGTAAGACCGACATTAGTCAGGAGGACTGACATTGGTGACAGTAAGACTGATGTTGGTTAGGAGGACCGATGTCAGTAGTAGGTAGACACCAACGTCGATAGTCAGGACAGTCACATGGAATCGATGTCAGCCAGATGCAGACTGTGTGGTGACCGAGGTCAGTCACTGTAATGGATTTTGGGTAGACAGCAAGCTGTCAAGGAGTCTCAAATGCCCATATAGAGGACTGAAAGGGTAAGTGAGCCTCAAATTCATTGTTCCTCTTCTTTATACTCATTGCTCACTGTAGAGCAGGATGGATCTAGGAAACAGTGGGAGCATGGCATGAATAGGATGCAAAACCAAACGAGAGATTTGGTAGGGTTGCCAGTCAAAAGAATGCATTGAGAGATGAATGGATACCTTAGTTAAAGAATAGAGTGAATGGATACGTGAGACGAAAGGCCAGGTCATATGGTCTTGAGGTAGCTGCAGGACAGTGGTATAGGTTTGATAGGTGGATGACAAAGCATGGCTTTAGTCAATGTCAGTGTAACTACTATAGTTTTTTTACTAGGTGGATGATGATAGCTACATTATCCTGTTACTGTATGTTGTGTGTTTGCTTGTATGCAGGGTTACACATACAGGGTTTTTTTGAGCTAAAGGTAAAGTTAGTTCAGAGGTATGTCATGAGGAATTTGGAGCAGTGAAATTCTTTGGCATAAGTGTGTTCTAGAGACATGGAGATCATAGGTTGATTTTGTCTCTGGATGATTGTGTGATACCGGTTATCACGCTGATGGTTGGACAGTTCACAGAATAGGGTCCTGATTCACATGATGAGGTTAAGTACATGCGTACTAGACCTAAGGTTGCCCAAGTAGTGGGTGCTATCAGAAAGTTTGGAGCTGATCCGAGAAAGAAGCACTGGAGGGCAGTTCAGTGGATTCTCAAGTTTTTAAGAGGGACCAGCAACAGGTTGACATGCTATGCAGGGTCAAGTTCTTTTCTACATGAGTTTGTAGATGCAGATGTGGTAGGTTACTTGGATGACAGGAGGTGCACCATAGGTTGTGTGGTGGTTGGTCTTCAGCATTGATCTTGAAGAGGGATACAAGCCAGGAAACAAATTAGATGGGGTACAGGTATAGGTACAGTGTAACTATTTATCTCCAGGTGGGAGATTATTAGGTTGTGGATCTAAAAGCTTCATTGATGTAGACATGGAGGAGGTTACTGGGGGTTGCTGAGTTGTAGAGCAACTGGCATCGGTCTGATCAACAAATGTCGGTCATATACAGTGAGAAGAGCAATCAACGTCGGTCAGGGATCGGCCGATGTCGGTCACCTCTAGGTAGATAGGGACCGACGTCGGTCTCCTATGCGGTTCCAAAACTGCCAGTTCACAGATAGTTAGTTGATGAACCAATTGTTTGCATGAAGAAGGCCAATTATAGACTTAGCTGTGAATCTAATTATTGTAATTAGATGTCTAATTATTGTTTGCATGAGATCTATATAATAGACTCATGGGATGTATTGTAATTTGTGCTAGAGAGTAAGAGAGCAAAATAAGCTCCTTCAGATTGAAGAGAGCATGGTGTGTTCCTTGTAGTGCCACAGTACCAAGTGTGGGTGCTGGTTTGGATAATCAGAAGGGTTCTTCATGTATGTATGATCTTGGTCAGTAGGTGTGCAAGGCCACATTTGGAGATCTACATGGGTAAGTAAGATCATTGATCTGCAGGTGTATGTGTGTGCATGGTCAAGGTTTGCAGGTGTGCAGAACTAGGTTGATCTGTAGGTGGCAGCAGGATCAGGGAGGTCAGCAACATAATAGGTAGCAAGATCAGGCAGGATCTACTTGGAGTATGGTGTGTACTCAAACATTGAGCAAAGAGGAAGGCAAGGTAGAACCTTCCAAAGTAAGATCATTTGAGTTGCAAGTTGTTGCAAGTTTATGGGAGATCTACTTGGAGTGCATTGTGTACTCGGTTGAGTATGTTTGTATACTCGGTGTACTGGCAGTAGTGGATACTGACTGGTTGGAGGTGAACACCAACTCTGTGTTTGAGTTGTGTGTTGGGACCGTAATTGAGAGAGAGAGCTTTGAGGGAAGTTTACTGAACACTTGGTGTGGGAAGCCCATAAGGTGTGAAGAGTGTGGCGTCTCTTCATTTGTAATTCTTTTCTATAAGAGTATTAATACAATTGGGTATTGTCTCTCATATTCTGTGTTATTTCTGAATTCTATTTACTTGTCACTTCTGGTTAGTTTCACATATTTTAAGTTGCTTGTACATGGTAACCAATTGGTGCTTTCGGGTCCTAACAGTGGAATCAGAGCTGTTTGTTGTTCTAGATTCCTGACAGTTTCTATGCTTCTGAATAATGGGGAGGATATATGATAAAAAGAGAATAAATGGCCAATATGAGTGCAGTGGAAAGGGGGATTAAAAAAATTATGAAGTGAAACAAAATATATATAACCACCAAAATATTCCAAAGCCTAAAGAGACACGAGAATTACAATTTTGCACTACTTAAAAGGGCTAAAGAAGAGTCTCTACAAGAAGGGAAACAACTTAATGGAGAAGGAGATAGCACAAAATCACTTCATTATTACATGGGTGAATTTAAATTGAATTCAAGAAGAGGAAAACCTTTCAATAAAGGTAGACACATCAAACAATAATGCAAAGCATCTCCAAAGAGAGAACATCCTAAAAGAGGAGGTAGAACATAACCACTTCATCAAACTTGAGTAAGTAAAATGTATAAAGGTATTAAAATAAGGTATGCAAGAGATGAGCATTCCATTTTTTGTTTTAATTGTACTTATAATATAAATATAGTATTTCTACAAATTTAATGAATACAAAATGTGGATATCAAGTCTCAAATTATATTAAACTAATATAGCATGGGTAACCACATTTAAACAATGATAAATGGTGTATCCCAAGTGGTGTAGCCAAATCATGAAAGCCACTTTGAAAAAATAATATATGACTCTATCTCAAACATTATACTATTTTTTTCCATATAGTTTTAATTTTAACACATATAGAAAGATTGTAAGTTAGTTTTAAATCATTATATGAAGTAAATCTTAAAGATGATCATATCTAAATATGGCCATATAACCATAAAATTTAGTTTTGCAATAATAATATGAGCTAAATTATATGCATAAAGATGATCACCAAAAAATGTGAAAAGATGTATGTGTGTGTAAAATCCATAAAGGCATACAAAATTAGAACACGATAGAATGTCGAGTGAATGCCATATAGGCATATAATATCAATAAATCACACATTACCATATATGCATACAAAAAATTACATCATCTAACAACTTAATAAAATTTTGGGTGAATGTCATATATGCATACAATGCCAAAAACACATACATTTCCATATAGGCATTTTAAAAAGTACATCATCTAATACATCCTACTCATAAAATAGTCTCCCTCTCTTCACCTTCCTTGAAGAAGACTCTCCCTGGGATGCCCTACTTGTATATGGAGATCCCTTAGATGCCTTGGATTCCTCCAAGGTTTGACTATGGGTCCTTCTATGCTCACAACTTTTCTATAGCTAAACCTTTTTAAATACTAATATCATTAGAACATTTACATACTATACATGCAACCAAGTTCATAAATTAATTTTAAACGAGAATACAAAAATAATTTAAACATGCACTTAACTACAATCTCATGGTCATGATCAATTTGTGTTTGACACTCAACAATGTTAGTGACAAGTCAAGGTGCATAAATATGTATGTGAAATTGGGATAAAACATGAGAAGTTTCAATGATAATAATATGAATGGGACTATTATATGTCATCAGATAACCTTACATACATAATATATTCACATAAGTTATATTTGCTCAACTATCTAGTAAAATTATTAAAACAAAACTATATTCACAATTCAAAATTAAAAGTTACCATGTACCTCAATGAGTTCTTGAAAAAATGACATTGTAGCAGTAATGCCTATATTTATCTCAACTCATAGAGATGTAGTAGTCTCCACATTGGTCATCAATTAAACAAATAACATCACTTATTTTTTTAAAAATATTGAATATATATGGAAAATTTATCTCCTTTATTAAACCCATAATTAGTTAGAATAAATTTTAAAACCCTTCTATCTCTATACAAATTGGAAACCAACAATAAATTTAGCTAAAAAATAATTTATGGTGATGTAAGACATAGTCCTTATATGAATTTTCACTTGCATAATCAAAAATAAATGATGTAATTTGAGAAATTGAGATAATAATTTTCCCTAGCCAATTCAATTCAAGTCTTATGCTTAAATTTTTATCACTCTTAACCTCTGAAACTATACTCACTTTCTTAATTTATTCCTTATCGTATTTACATGCATTGTGCACTTGTGTGTTTCTAAACTTTGTTATCTCAAGTTAGGACACTATTGGCATGGAAGTAGACATACAAAGAGAATAAAACTATGAAAAAGTGAACCGTAAAATCAAGGGGAAAATGGTCAAAGGGACTTAGGAATAAAATAGACCAAGAGCTTACTATTTAATAGCAGTGTACTTAAATTTTGAGATCCTTGATAGATAAATTTATATTAATATATTGCATAACATTCATGATTCACACAAGGGAACTAACTTATGTATTTGGAAGATAAGTAGTGGTACTATAGGTAGAAATGAAAATATTGATTACTTAAGAAACATTATGAAGAAGAGATGATAATCAAGAAATTTGTGAAGCATTAAAAGAAGTTTGAGAAGGTGAAGGAACACCACCAATGTGAAATTATAATATATATTTTGAATAAAAGTGGGATAAAGACATCATTAGACATTAAAGGAGTCTCTCTAGAAGTTTGATTATTATTAAAATCATTCAAAGTTCTATTATTCACCTTATAAGATATATATTCAATTAGGGGTTCTTAGATTAGTGATTTTCTCTCTATGTCTTTCAACACATCTCACACATAGAATTTGCATTCACATATTACTATCATTCAAATTTTAATTTGAACATGTATGATTTTTAGTGAAGAGCATAGATATATATAAATAAAAACATATACATGGAGTACAATATTAACTCAAAATTACCTCTATATATGTGAACATTAGCCTAGTAACATCAAATGCATTATTAAATGGCCCAAAAATTGGTTGTGCATATGTAAACATCGACCAACCCAAAAATTAGTAGTGGACTTGAAGATGATGGCTCCATCCCTCTTGCAACATAAAAAATTACATATATATTATTCAATTTATGTGTGAATTAATGGTCAGCTTTTAAATACAAAAATAATTGAAATTTATCATGTCAAATATAAAATATACCTACATATGAGTGACCCATGTGTACACATCAAATGTACGTGTCAAAAACTCATCACTCAAAAGCATATTATATAATCCCTCAAAAGCACCACCATCATCATCTAAAGGTCTAATGCATATATCACTGCATCATCTGCAATGGTGAGGTTGGGTATGCCTACTAGGTGGAGTATCTCTAGCATCAGTCTCAGAAATCCTACTCATATATTGAATAAGTGTGTCAATAAACACATTAAGCTCATGTAATGTGTCAATCTCCATGAATTCTTTCACCGTAAAGGGGATCTTGGGTCGAAGTGGATTTTGGGTAGGGATCCTTACAAGCTGATTAGGCACATGAGATGCACCTGATCTATTCTATGTAGAGCCTTTTCCTTGGCCCTGAAACTTTGAGTAGTCAAAATAGTTTGGAATCTCATTGAGGACAAACTTTTAGTATAGTTTCTTATAAAAATACAATGGGACCTTGTGGTTGTTACATAGTGGGCAATCAAATACCATCCACCATTGGTCCCAAAAATTATTTTTAATCAATTATGTTCATATCTGTGGATCAAAAAGTGTTCTATGGATAGTGTAATGGGTGAATTGGTTGTTGGGTTAATGAATAAGGCATAAATTTAGTCTTATAATGACAATTTGTCAACATAATAAGTCCTACATCTATTCCTATATGATGCCCATCCATCAATTTAACTTGTTATCAAGTCCACTTGACCTAATATTGAATCTAGGGTATTGGCCAAATAGGTGTGGTGGGTGTTGGTTAAAGTAGGGTACCTCATTCTCCTAATTGTTTATTCAATTTATATTTTGTTTTTCACTATGTAACCAAATCCTCTTGACTACATGAGGGTCTTGTGGAACTATAGGAGGACTATGAGGGTTAGTTGGAGGGTTACGAGGAGGGTTAGTAGGATGTCCTCTTGAAACTTTGAATGAGTTGCTAAAAAAATAGGGTTTAATAATAAAATAATGTAAATAAAAAATTACTAAGATCTAGTGTTAATAGGTTTGGTTTTTTATTGCTTACCTCTCCTCTGTGGTGGCATTATCGATTGATCTATGTAATGGGCAATTTTATCATGTTTTCTCCTCCTCCAAGTAGATTATGATCATGATTTAGGTAGAGAAGGGCAGAAAAAAAATGAAATGAGTGAGAATAATAAAAAAAGACAGGTTTGGGCCTTTTTATGCTTTTATTTCTATGTTGGCATAATGCATATACATTATAATGCATATGTGTTATACCATCATAACATAACACGTATGCATTATAACATGTACACTTTATGGCTCAATATGTTTTAGTCTAAATTGACATAATGTGTATGTATTATAGATATAACATATACATTTTATGTCTATAACACGTGTGTTATGGGAAATATCCACAAAATTATCCCCCAACTCTACGCATTTATCTAATAGCTGTTTGTAAGCACAAAATTATATATGTAGAAAACCACAAGGCCAAAGGGGCTTAAATGTGAACCGGCCTACATTGGCTCAAAATTAGGGACCAGGCCTCAACATAATTTTAAAAATCCCTCTGGAGCTAACAAGAAAGGGGAAAATAAAAGATATCAAGCTTTCTTATCAACATCTCACTGATCTACCATAAATCTCCTTGGTTTTTGTTGAGCACTACAAGCTAGTGTTTCAAGCCCAAGGAGAGACCGTGAAATGTATGCATGTGGTGGAAGATGTTTTGGGTGTGGATCCTCACAAACTAAGTTTTGTAAACTAGAAATTATGTGATGCCTCTCTAACTATTGAGGAACCATTTCATGCAATGCATTACATGGCCAATGATAAATCCCTTGATATTGATGGTTTCCCTTCTAAATTTTACAAATCTACTTGGAATTTTATAGGGTTTGACTTATTAAAAATTTATAGAGAAGCCATGAAAAATAAATATGTAGGATCTCTTATTAACAAAGACAATATTAAGTTCATTTCCAAGGCTAGTGACCTAGAGCTCATTCCTAGTTGGCACCCCATCACCCTCTTCAATGTGTCTTATAAAATCCTTACTAAAGCCCTTGTGAACTATCTCCATTTCATTTTTTTCTTGTTATCATTAGACTAGAGGAAATTGGATTCATCAAAAATATATACATTTTGGATAATCTCATTTTTGTCTAGATAGGAATGGAGTGGGTGTGAGCTTCTTGTTAGTGATCCATATTTCTCAAACTTGATTTTGAGAAGGCCTATGATATGATTGAGTGGCCTTTTATTATTTCTATGCTTCAAGGTTTAAATTTTGGCTATTTTTTATTTCATCAATTCAAAATTTGTTTTAAAAAGCTTTGGCCTACCTCACTATCAATGGACTCAAATCTGACAAGTTTGGCCTATCTCATTCCATCAGACAAGGTTGTCGTTTGGCCAAATTTGTATGTTTTAATCACAAAGGCATTTGGATATCTTCTTGTTCACAAAGCTGAGCAAGGGATCATCAGGGGCATTATCCTTCATGATTCATCCTCTTAGTTCACCAATTCTTAATTTGTAGATAATATTTTTCTCACTTTCAATAAACAATAAGCCTCTTTAAAAAATGCATTGCATTGCCTTGATATTCTTTGCAAAGTCTTAGGTTCTAGTTGGCAATGGACCAAAACCCAATGCTACAAATAGAGCATGATGTTTATGTCGAATGGCTTAAACAATATAATTAGAAGTGGATATAAAAATAGAATAAATTTAAATTCCTTGGTATCTATTTGCTTTTCATAGTTTCTCTTCTAAACTTTGGCAATATGTCATTGATTGAGTGGAGAAAAAGGTTGAGTATTAGATTTCCAAACCTATTTCTTTAGTCATTTATTTTTTGGTAGGTTTTAATATTTTGGTGGCCACTCATGTTTATAATTCTTCTTGTTCGACCCTTCTAAATCCTCTTATGACAAATTAGAAAAAACTCTCAAGGATATATTTTGGGCCAATGCTAATTAAAATTGAGTGTATCACACATTTTCCTGGGATATTTATTGTCTTCCTCATGATAAAGGTGTTATGGACATTATTGACATTAACAGACAAAGTGTTGCTCTATATGCTAAATGGGTGGTCCATGCAATTGAATCTAATGAAGCTTGGAAAATTATTCTACAACACTACATTGCCTCTATTTGATTTATGGTAAAGCCAATTGGAAAAATATTGGGTTTCATACTTTGATTGTTACCTCTTCTCTCATTAAGATTGAGGGATATTTTGTTGCCAAAAATAATTGGAAGGATTTTAAAATTATCAAACCTTATCTAAAATGTGTGGGTGATGGTTTTCATAATGCCATATATTTTAATGACCATAATAATTGGTGGTCTCTTGTGATGACCAGCTCTAGTTTTATTGTAGAAGAATTATCAGGGATGAAAGCTTTGAGGCTTTTCAAAAAAGTTATTCATATTGTTAAGATTTTGATTTCTTCTCATGATTGGGCTCTTTAGCTTCTACTAGAATATAAATATAAGTTAATCAATTCATATTTGCCTTCCATTATGTCACGCTGTATATGATGGGTTTGCAATCTCCACGTGTTTGGTGGAAAGATTAAAGATATAATTGTGATACTCATTTTAAAAATTATTCTCCAGGTCTCCTCTAACAAGTCATGAACCCATTCTTTAGCTTTGTACAAGTTGATTAGGTATTAGACTCTGAATTCCTTACCCAAAACTTAACTTGCCAGAATTAACATAATTTAAAATGCTAAACTTAAACCCAATCTCACACACTTTTTTTATGTTTAATTTACCATGACTTTTTTTTTTGTTGAGAAACCCCTGTTACATATTAAAATTACTCAATACAAAAGTCCTCCCTATTCTAAACCAAAATCCTTCAAACACTTCTTTTAAACATACCCCAAAACTCAATCTATTTACATTAGATTCATAAGCTTTTTCAAACACTTCCAATAATATTCTTTTAAAAGCTCTATATCCTTTTTCGAATTCAAAATTAGGCGAGTATTGACCGTCATTTACTAGAGCTCTAATATTCAAAGAACACTTTTTAACATGTTGAAATTTGGCTTTTGTTTGGTCCCTTCAACCGATGCCTTCTCTTTCCTTTTTCTAAGAAAAGAGGCACACAGTCATCCCTATGAAAAGGGCCACCAAGTCACACAAATCGAGCATCGACCAATGCTGTACTCACTGAAAATTCAAAGGGTTTTAAGGTTGACAGTGAAAATTAAACCCTAATGGCGTGGTCTCCCATGGAGGGGTGGTTGTTCAAATTATTTTAAGGGTTTCATATAACTGGTAAACAATTAAAATTGTACAAATCGAGCATCAACCAATGATGTATTTAAGGAGACTTGTAGGGCACGCCAAACTCTCAACGGATCGGGTCTCACTCCTCACATTCAACATTCCCCGGTTCTGACTCCATTTCTGTCGGTTCCGTTTAATCCCACCCTGTTCATGCCGTCACTTTTCTTGGAATTTACTGCGGAGGAGGCTGGCAATGGCCTTCTTGGTTTGACCTAATTCCTGAAGTACCCACGATTCCGGCATGTGGAGGTGCATGACAAATATCTTTAATTTATTCCGAATACTCCGCGTGGAAACGCGTCAACAATGAATTCTTTCTATATATATACACACAGTGCCGGTCGCGGCCGCACATCTCAAACTGCGACCGTCCCGTTCTATTTTCAGCTATTTATTTTCTGTATTATACCCGCCGACAGCCGTATCAGAATTGTTTGTTTTCGTACGGGAATTCGCCTACCTAGCCTGTAGTCAAGCGGGGCAATTGTGAAATTGTGAAAATTCAAGCGAATTTCGTGCTGGAAAGAGTCCGAACGAACAAGGCCGGCAATCTTACCTACTTAATTTACCAGCTTATATAACTCTTTCCTCCCTTGTCGCTTCCTCAAACACCTTCCTTCCAAGGTTAATTTATTCATCTCCTTTCTTTACCGCGCTTCGATCGCATGTTATCTATGAAAATGGTTGGGAAGTCTGCTATGTTTGGCTCTGCTTCTCGTGGGGTTGGGACGGTCCAGCGGAGCAAGATTGCTGTTTGTCGCCTCACAGAATCCTTCAGCGTCGGAAACGAAGCTCGAATCTGTAGTAGCGGCCGCCACTACAGCAGCTGTGAAAGACGTCGCAGAGAATCATGGAGTGGCGTGGGTGGAGGCTGAGATGAAACCCTGGAGCGGCTCTGCGGAGAATGCCGCAGGCGACGACGACAAGAACCTGACGTTCAGGTTTAACGAGAATCGAACGCGTGACGTTGCGAAGAAAGAATCGGAGATGGTGTTCAGTGTTCTGCCAAAGGGGGTAATACCGCCTTCCGGGCCGAGTCGCGGAGGAAATGCCGCCGTTGATGGGCAGTGGCTTTTCAGATCCACCCACAGTCCACCTGCGGGTCACATGCAGATCGGATTCGGGAAGAAACGGACTCTGGGATCTAGTCCAAGCCCCGGAGGCGGTCACTAGACCCTCGCATACAACTTAACTGATCACAGTCAACAAACTCGTTGGCATCCTTTTACACAATGCAGTGAGGACAATTGAGGCATGAAATGGATACACATCGGAAACGTTATAGAAATTGAACAAATGATTTCCAGGATTCATAAATGTTTTTATATCTTTTGGTACACGTCTTCCGTGATTCATTTGTGTTGTATCATCGTGATTCAAAATTATATATATAAAACTCCGTGATTCATTTGTGTTGTATGACAGTGATTCAAAATTATATACAGAAAACTTAACAGATCACAATCAACAAATTCGTTGGCGTCCTTTTACAACGTAGAGAGGACAATGGAGCCTGAAATCTATACACACGGGAAACGGTACAGAAATTATTCCTTAATAAAAAAATTTGTTATATAGCACTCCTAAAAGTTTATAATCTATTTTTCAAAAATATTGCAAATATACATAATAATTCAATAATTCAAATTTAAGAGTACATAATTTTCTGATTATATATTATTATTAAGATTTTTCAAATTATCATTGTTCACAAACATTAAATAATTTATATGTATATTTGGTACACGTTTTAAGCGATTCATTTGTGTATTATTCCCTGATTCAAAATTTTATATATATAACTAATTTTGTATATACATAGCATTTCAAAACAATCTTTTAATATTAGTAAAATTTTATGTTGAAAATTCAATATGGTATTTGATGTGGTTTGTTGATTCGGATTCATAGATATATTCTTATGTCACAATGTTAACGTTTACAAGATCACAAAACCAAAAATAAATAAAAAATATTGGGGTCCTTTACTTTTCTCTGTAAAAAAATTATAGAATAAAACATCATCTACAAGGAGATTTTGGCATAGGAAAATGATATGGGGTCAACACCAATGCATTTTGGTACATATGTTAACTGGTAAATAGAAAAGTCCAAATGGGTCAACACTTATATCCTTGTCACTCTATTTAGTATTCACATTGTTTATGGAAACTCCATACCTTCAATTACCAATTAAAGGGTTGGCCAAAAAGTTCATGCCAAAAAATGGTTGATTAAAAAAAATGTTTGAAATGAATTGGACAATTAGTATGCACCCAATATTTGTTTATTCATATGTTTGTTTTGGATAACTCAATTTATCAACTACACATATTTATGATTATTTTAGTATATGTAAGAATTTGAACTAAAATTTTAAATAGATTATCACCATATTTTAAATTATTGATTTCACTTTTAAGAGAGTATCAATAATAGCAAGACAATCATAGTTTTTTTACGGGTGTTTACTTTTATCGAGAATGTCCGAGAAAACTTAATGACTATTTTTCAAATTCGAAGGTCTTCATTAAGACATCTTATTAAAATTGCATGGGTTGTCATAATGATAAATATCAAAGAGGTAGCTATAAATAAAAATCAATCCTAAGATTATACCCATCTTGGCAACTCTAACAAATTTGCGAAATCCATTAGCATTTTCTTGAGACATTATTAAAAAGACATACACATCTAAATATCCCTCAAAAGAGCACTCCTAGATCCAAGTTTGAATATAATCTCAAGTTAAAATTACATGGTGCCAAGTGTTTAAAGCCAAACATTACATTGCATTTTGGATTGATCATGATGGTGCACACACATTCTTATATAGGTGAACTCTATGCAATTTGAACCCTCTTTAGAATATTGAAACATAAGAAAAACTTAGTCACATAGAGGGAAGTGTTTGGGAATATCCTACCCAACATACTAACCCATTTTTCAAGGGTCATCTAAATGTCAAAAGTTAAATTAGGGTTTCAAAACAAAGATAAGTAATACAAAAATCAATGCACATGGTCAAAGGTGAGTGCACACACAAGAAGAATCTACAAGTGTATGAGCAATGGTCAATAGGGGCACTACGCCTAGACCTACATAATCATAGTGACACTGCCATTAGACCTATATAATCAATAGGGACACTACTAGTAGACCTTGGATGGTATGAGTCACAACTGTGATATGAATTTTATTAATACTATCTGCACAAGGTTTGAGCTTATGTTTCTCGATCTGAGTAGTTATAGAGTAATAACATAGTATTTTTAGATATTGTGATTAACATGATGAATAACAAAATATCAGAATAATTTAAGTAACTTCATTCACTTAGTGATTTGTAAATTTATAGTCTTATAAGTGCAATATCAATTTCCCCTTTTACAATTAGATTTGGATGATTATTTTCCTATTTTACACAATTTGAATTAGCACTAGTTTTAATTTATTTAGATTACTTTAATCCAAATAAGTAAAAAAAAAGGGTGACCTAATCATTGACTTAAGCATGGTAAACCCTACATCTCTTATGGTTTCACCCTTTCTCAGGTTTTAAAATTTATCCTGCATTAAGGTTTGAATATCTAATCTGATTTAGTATTTTCTCTCAATATTCAATAATATATTCATTTTACCCTAAATTTCTTGATTTTCATGAACATATTACATGCCATCTAATAAGGTTAGATCTCTTATACCTATCAATAAATGTGATGCTATAAATTCAAAGAGTTGAACACAATAATGTAAGTAATAATCTAGAAAAACACGCAGGTAATAATAATTAATTAACGCTATATTGTATTCAAATGTAGAATTATAAATATATAGGCAAGCATCTCCTATAATCAAGGAGGCCACAATCCCTACAATCACTCTATAGCTTCTAACACAAGACTATATTCTCTCTCTAAAAATAATTAACCTATATATGTGAGTTTGTTATAACCCACAACACAATCTCATGAATATTATATTATCTAATATTCTAACTCACTAATAAACCATGAGAGTACTAATATTCCTAACAAGTGCTAGGTTAGGTGGTGTTGTAATTGATCATAAATAGATTCCTTTGAATCATCCTCATATTTGTGTGCAATCTAAAATGGATAAAATTAATTAAATAAAAATTTATTCTTCTATTAATGCAAATATTGATAAAGAACATATAGATTTATAAAAACATGTAATTAATGATGTTATGCCTAATCTTAAGAATGATTATGAAGGTGATATTGAATATAATAACTATTATCATGGTAGAGGATATGTGTACAAAGTTGAGAGATAATTTTTTGGACATTTCTAGTAATGTGTACTAATTATAGACATAACGTGTATGCATTATGCCCATAACATGTATGCATTATTTGAATTTTAGGCTTGGGATGCCAAGCCATAATACATACATGTTATAAGATGTACACATTTTAATTTCAATAATGTATGCATGATTTGTATAAGGAATGCATACGTGTTCCTTGTATTATTAAAAAAAATAACCTAAATGCCACTTTACAACTTCATTTCACTTTTCTACCCTATTCATTACCCTAACATGATCACATTTTAACTGTGGAGAGCCCAAAACCATTACCATATCTTTATTGGAAAGCCTAAAACTTCACAAAATCAATGATGCCACCGTGCAGAGGAGGTAAGTGATAAAAAACTAAACCTAATAACCTTAAATTTTGGAGAATTTTTGTTATATGTATTGTTTAAATATTAAATTTTATGTTTTAAACAACCTGCTCTAGTGAAAGTGGCTAGCATGCCAACCTTCCTCCTAACACTCTACCTAACCCTCCACCTAACCCTTTTATCCTTCCTATAGTTCCATAAGAACCCCCATGAAGTTAAGAGGATTTAGCTACACATAGTGGAAAATAAAATTTAAATTGAGCAAATAATTAGGGTAATGAGGGACCCCACTTCTACCAACACCCACTGCACTTATATGGCTAATACCCTATATTCGAAATTAGGTCAAGTTGACTTGGTAATGAGTCAAATTGGTAGATGGGCATCATATAGGGATAGGTGTAGGGCTTACTATGCCAAAAGGTTTTTATCACTTGACGTGAAGAAAAAAATAAATATAAAAATATAAAATTTGTGCCTTATTCATTGACCTAGCCACTAGTGAACCATTTCCACTAATCGCTAAACATTTCCCAATCCATCAATGATAACATAATTTGATTAAAGCTAATTTTTGGAATTGATGGTGGATGATGGATGGTGTTTGATTATCCAACATGTAAAAACCATGATGTCCCATTGTATTTTTTAGGAAACACTACTATGAGTTTATCCTGAATGATATTCCAAACTATTTTAACTATGGTGAGTTTCAAGGTTGAGGGAAAGGCTTTACGCAGGATCAACCAGGTGTATATCATGCACCTAATAAGTCTACAAAGATCCCTACCCAAAACCCACTTCATCTCAATATTTCATTTGTACTGAAGGAGGTCATGGAGATAAACACTCTACATGTACTTAGTTCACTTACTAATACACTCATTCATCATATGAGTAGGATTTTAGAGATTGATGTCATAAATACTCTACCTAAAGTGTGTACCTGACCCCACCTCTAAAGATATTATGGTGTTATGTGCACTAAAACTTTGAATGATGATGGTGGTGCTTCAAATGGCTTAGATGATATACTCTTGAGTGATGAGTTTTTGGCATGCACGTTTGGTATGACACGTCAACCTCTACACACATGCATGTATCTTTTATAGAAATTTCATGTTAAATTTAAGTTATATTTACAAATTTAAAAGATAACAATTAATTTACACATAAATTGAATAACGTATATGTATTTTTTTATATTTTAGGAGATAGTACCTTCATCGTCATAGTCCACAACTGCATTATTTGATTTTACTCAGCTTATGTTTATATTTATGGAGCCAGCTAGTGGGCTATCCACTATTGCATCTATTTGTGTTTGTACGATAACATTTACATATATTATAGAGGTAAAATTTTGAGTTAATATTATACTCTATGAATATTTATCTTATATCTAAGTTAAATTTATCTATCAAGGATCTCAAAATTTAAGCACACTGCTATTAAATACACTTTTGATTTAATAAAGGAGAAAAATTTGCCATATATATTCAATAGTTTCTAAAAAACTAAGTGACATTGTTTGTTCAATTAATGAGTAGAGTAGACACTCCTCCATCACTGTGAGCTGAGACAGACATAGGAATTGATTCTACAATGATATCCACATAGGAAATCACAAAGGTACATATTAATTTGTAATTTTGAATTGTAAAAATAGATTTATTTTAATAATTTTACTACATACTTGGGAAAATATAACTTATGTGAACTTATTATGTATGTAGGGTTTTCAGATGACATCTAAAATTCTAATTTAGACAATTGCTATGACACCTCCTCATGTTTATTCCTCATTTCACACACCTATTCATGCAACTGAACTTGTCACTGACTCAATTGAGCATCAGAAGAAAATTGAGTAGGACCATGAGCTTGTAGTAAGTGCATGTTTAAATGCTTTTTATTCTAGTTTAAAATTAATTTATTAACTTGGTTTCATGTATGGTATGTTAATTTTATAATAACATTTGTATTTGAATAGGTTTAGCTACAAGTCAGTTATGAGCGAAGGACTCGTAGTAGAACCTTTAAGTAATCAAAGGCATTTGAGGGATCTCCATATATAAGGAGGGCATCTCAAGGAGAGTTTTCTTCAAGGAAGACAAAGAGAGGGAGGATATTTGATGAGTAGGATGTCTTAGATGATGCATTCTTTTGTATGCCTAAATGGCAATGTATGCATTTTTTGCATTCTATGCATAGATGACATTCACTTGACATTAGATACTATGTTGTTAGATGATGTAATTTTTTATATGCCTATATGGTAATGTATGTATTATTGACATTGTATATCTAGATGGCATTCATTTGACATTCTATTATGTTCTTATTTTGTATGCCTTTGTAGTTTTTATTATTATTATAAAACTACATAGATCCTACACTGCACCATATAATGGATTGTGATTTTATATGAGGCATCAGTGGAAATTTAAATATTAGAACTAATTTATGATAAAATGAGGTTTTTCTACTTCCATTATCAGTGATAAAGTGTAATGTTTGACCATTGATCCACATTTGAGAATGGAATATTATTTATAGTTATATTACCATGAAGTGAAATGTTTGACCATTGATACATAATATTACATTATCTAGTTTCAAAGTACTTATGCCCATTTATTCAAGATATGTAAGCGATGCAGGATAATCAACTGAAAGATCCAAGTTTATACATATTAGTCAAAAGGAATCAAGTAGGTCATATTATAGTCAATAAGAAGCCTTGTTATAATTTAATCTACCATGTATGGTTTTGATTAAATGATGTATGGTTTTGTGAGGCCCTTAGATAGGTATGGTATTCATAAGGTTGGTCATATATGCATCATTTTGGTTTTCCCACCAAAATGATATATTTGAAAATTTAAATGTCCCATGTAAGATTGTAAGGGTAAGGGCCACTTATGAAGGGCACAAACCTTCTATTCATGACCCTAAAAATATACTAACATGATGTAAACATTTCTTAATCTTTCATCCAATGTAATTATATCCTAATGTCTATTTTGGAACAAATACTAAATAGAGGGAGGTTAGTTAGAAATGAAGAGATAATGCCTAAGCTTGTGGAGAGAATATTATGACAACAAACAAGAATTCACCATGTTTGTTTGTATTAATATGGTCAAATAATTGAAATGAAGAGCTCAAAAAATAAATGAATAAAGGGTAAGGCATGTGTCAAGTCATACTATACATAGGTAGGAGGAGGTTGAAGGTTTGTAGCAATGTGTAAGGTCCATGAATAAGGTCTGTAAGTGTATTTTGATAAATATTTGAAATAAAGAAAGTGTTTGTTGTTACCAGGACATGTTATTATGATATTTAAGGTTTTATTAACCTAATTTTAAGATTGTGCTCATAATTTATTCTATCATGCATGATGAATCCATGAGATTATGTATGAGAACATAAAAGCCCGTGTTGTAATAGGACTATAATAGGGGAATATGAACATGTTTTCTAATGTATAAAGTTAGTACAACACATGGAAAGGTAAAATTTGATATCATAACATATATTTTATATATTATCATCGATTGTTTAGTTTTAAGAAAGGGATTTCATTTAATTGTATCCTCTCAGGTTTAGAAAAAAGGGATGGTCAGTAATAGTCAAGGAAAATTATATTGTTCCACATATTTTTGTAAGAAAGGTTTTATTAAGATGAATTTGAAAGGTGAAATAAGGTGTATAGGAAGTGTTCCAAGTGATTTTGATCTTATAAATTCTCTATACTTCATGAATAATCAATTACATGCTCTTAGATTCCTATTGGATTGTGAAAACCCTAGGTAGGGGTAAAGCTCAGAAAAAGCCTTATATCTTCAAATATAATCTAAAGATCACTTAGAAACTTTGTATAATGGTGATAAAAAATAAATATAAGATGTTATAATGGTTGTTAGTAATAATCACCCTTTTAGAGCAAGAAAAAGAAGATTGTCTACTATAAGATTGTATTTTTTTGAGTTGAAACCCTTATTAATGAGTATGGTGTTTGGGAATGGACTAATAAAGTATATAAAGTTGTTATAAGACTAATAATCCATATGAAAACACTCTATAACCTTGTCACATAATATACAATATCAATATACCTTAGGGAAGCTCTAATAAATGTGTGTGAGGTTAATCTAAAGCTTATAAGACTGTACTAAATAGACAAAATTTTGAACTTTTGTAAGGATTGTATTGTAAAGCTTTTGAAGGATTAATCATTCAGGTAGATTCCACTTGCATAAGTTAGACGTAAGTCCAATAAGAGGATTCTTGTTAATAAAAGAATAGTCTCATTGGTCTATAAGACCAATTTAATAAGCTAATACAAGCCAACTCAAATAGAGAAATCTCTAAAAGGGATAACAAACCTAATTAAAGAAGGAATGAAATTAGTCTATCAAGGAACATTCAAATCTTAAAGACAAAAGTTAAAGTCTAGAAGTTTAATTAGATAGAGGTCAAGAGTAGAATATCATTGGTCTTGTAAGACTAATATAAAGAGGGTAAGGTTATTAAGATAGGGTTAGTGAGAGTAGACATAAAAGAGGTGACTATAGATCTATAGTTTAAAATTTGAATTAGACCTTAATGAAGGAAACCTACTGAGGGTTAGTAGATCAAGATTTGGTCATTGAAAGTAACTTCAAAGACATATTGAGGAAAAATATTAAGTAAAAAAATGGGTTGTGGGCCTAAATATCTTGGGAAAGGTAAATGGTATTAGACTATTTGTCATCAATAAGTATCTAGTTTTTTAGCCCAAAAATATTCATTTGAGTGAAATCTAAATTTATGAATTGAAAACCACTTTCTAGTATTTGAGTGCTTATTTTGGTCACTTCACATTATCATTTTAGTATTAGAGTACAATTCTATTAGGTCTTTGATATTATACCTATGGATTGTAACTTCATTCAATAGATCATAGTCTTCTCTATGGATCTTAACCTTGAATTGTATTCTTAAGGATCTATCCTCACTTTAGAATGTTTTGTTTCTCTATATACAACTTCAACCTTCCTGCTTTATCACTCTTTTAACAAGAACTCATAATTATGTCTTTTAGGCTTTACACATAACTTGTATACTAATGTATTAGCTATAAAATGAGGTAAAAAGGTTAATAGTTCTTGAAAACATAATGAAAAATTCACACATAGACTACCTTACCTTCTCAAAAGGCTTCAAACCCTGAACAAACTATCTTCACTTAATAGACTATTTACAGTGCTTCTTGGCTAAAAAATGGAACTTCCAACACATCTAAAGGGGTGGATAATGTTTAGTACCAGGTTATTTACCTCCCATCATGCCAAATTGACAAACCCACCACCCATTTCAGTCTCAAAAATTCCCTTTTCAACATAAGATAAATGTAGACTTTTAGCCTAACTCAGGGTTTTTTTTAGCAGTGAATATTCGTTAATTCACGAATATTCCATTTTTAGGTTTTTGGTTTTGGTGATTTTTTAAAGTCATAAAATAGGATCAGATCACCATAATTTTGGAGATATATATATATATATATTTGGGTTGGCTTGCCAACTCTTTACAATAATATATAAGATTACACTTAAATTCATTAAATATATATAGTAGATCCCTTGAGAGCCTGACCTATACCAATCAAGGGAACAAGCAAAACCATAATAAAAGGAGAAAAAAACCAAACAACAATAGTGTTAGTGTGTTTTTTGGTTTATTCACTCGATAGAGCCATTTGACCCAACCATTTAGCTCAATTACTCAACCTAGCCATTCAACCTGGTTGCTCAACCAACCATTTAACTTGGTAACTTGGTCCAGCTATTTAGCCTGACCGTTCAGCCTGATCATTTGGCCCAACCATTCATTTAGTTTAGCCATTTGGTCTAGATGTTTAGCTCAACCATTCATCTCAACCATTCAACTTGGATGTTCAATTCAACTATTTGGCTCAAAGGTTTAGTTTAGTTGTTTGTTTCAACTGTGCCATTGTGATGTTTATGGAAAAAACATCAGTAGAGAATTTTCCATCACTCTCAGAGGATTTTCCATTCTCATGAATCAAATTTCTCTTGACTAACGAATTTCCTATAAGGCCTCTTAAAATGAACCCTAGCCTAACTTTGGACATGCATAAAATAGAAACTATAAGTCATATGGATAAACCATAAGATATTTACTATGAATTTTAAATCCATTTAATTTCACCCTAAATCAATTCAGTATAAAATTAGAGATAAATTCATGGCACATGATGTGGTAATGGGTCCTAAAATGCAATTTTTTAGTAGTGAAAAAACAAATTCTTGAGCTCTAACTAGCATTTCTACCTCTGGGATCCCCAAGTGAAAATGCATCACTCTAATCACATAGGAAAATTACATGTGATCCAATGACCATAATTTCCAAGTCTACTTAGAAACACATTTTCACTATTGTTCAGGAGTGTAAAAACACTGACAACAAATATTGTCAAAGTTAAAGTTGGCTCTAAAAACACTTTAACTCCATTTTTGGTGCTTCTTGACTAAAAATTGGCTCTAAAAACACTTCCACATGTGTGGATAATGTCCAATACTAGGTTATTGGCCTCCCATCATGCCTGGTTGACAAACCCACCACCCATTATGGGCTTAAGAATACCCTTCCCACACCAAAAATGCAGATTTTTAGCCTAACTTCAGACATGGGTAAAATAAAATATATAAGTTATATGTATAAACCATAAGATCCATATTGTGCATGTGAAATATCTTTAATTTCACCCTATATAAAGTTGGTATAAACTTAGATATAAATCCATGTCATAAGTTACAGTAAGGAGTCTTAAAATGTAATGTTTTGGTAGTGAAGAGACAACTTCTTGAGCTCTAACTGGCATTTCTACCTCTAGGACCCCTAGGTGAAAAAACATAATTATTATCATGTATAGATAGTAAAATTACACATGATATAATGACCATGACATCCAAGTGCACTCGAAAGAATATTTTCATTATTGTTCAGAAGTGCAAAAACATTAACAAATATTATGGAAGTTGAAGCTATAGTTGGATAACTCCATTTATGGTGCTTCTTGGTTGAAAACTAGCATTTCCAACACATCTAGAGGGGTGGATAACATCTAGTACTAGGTTATTGGCCTCCCATCATGCCTAGTTTACAAACACACCACCCATTCTAGGCTCAATAATTCCCTTCCCAACATAAGAAAAATACAGAGTTTAAGCTTAACTTTAAACATGCATAAAGAATAAATTTTAAGTCATATGGATGAATTGTAATATCCTTCCTATGAATTTTAAATCTCTATAATTTCACCCCAGGTCAAGTTGCTATAAACTTAGAGAGTAATATGTGGCACAAGTTAGATAAACAGGGCCTAAAATATAACTTTTTAGCAGTGAAAAGACAACTTCTGGAGATCCAATAGGCTTTTTTGCCTTTGGCACCTCTAGGTACAAATACATCATTATAAACACATCTAGATATGAAAATTACATGTGATCTAGTGACTATGACATCCAAGTCCACTTGGAAGTGTATTTTCATTATTGTTTAGGAGCACAAAAACACTGACAATAAATGTTGTCAAAGTTGAAGCTACAGTTGGAGAACTTCATATCTTCCTATGTGTTTCAAAGTATTCAAAAAATAATACATATGAATTTTTGATAGGATATCATCGATGCCAAGTTCTAGTGACTACCATAGACCCAATGGGATATTCAATTTTTTATCCTCTATGACCATGGAAGTCAATATTTTAATTCCATCTACACACTGATAAAAATATTAATGTGTTCCCTCTTCATTGTCTTCATCTATAATAACTAAAAAAAATTCCATGTATCACAAAAAATAATTTTTAATGACACTATTAAGATAGATAATGAGAATAAATAATACATAATGATTAATCTTCTACCTGGCTACACTAGATTAGATACATGGTCAATTTCATGTGATGATGTCATATATATAAGTTGTAATACTAGTGAAACCTGATATGTATTGATTGGAATTATAGGTCTATAACTCTAGTCATCCAACCACTCTTATGACTCACGCTCATTCTAAATAAATTCCATGCATGCAGAATAGAAACATGCCAAGTGTTTATATGAATAGTCCAAGAACTTGCATTTGAGATGAAAAATGAGTGGAGATCTTTTGAACCCATTAGATTCATATAATCTTCATAGTTTTCGAAGTGTTCTTCCTCCATTAACAAAAAAATTCTATGAACAATAGAATTTGATTGAGCACCATGGCACATATTCTCATTACACTATTCAACCATGGTTTTTGCATCAATTAAATATTAATAGTCTCTTCAAATTTCAACTCCTCCCTTATAATGGCTCTTCTTACACATGCTCCAACACCGTCATGCTCACCTTTTCCATGGATAGCCTTAGTAAAAATTCAAATATGTTCTACACCACTGGTAACATGCATCCTTCTCAATTAAAAAAACATCCATGTATTCTTGAATTATGATGTGCCATTATCTAACCAAATGTAATGTTGATTGAAAGTAATAATGTTCCTCTAAGTTGACTGTCTATAGAACTTCTAAAAATAACCTTGCATATACTCTATATAATGTGATTGTTTATCAATAATATAGAAATGGTACTCCCTTAATACTATTTGATCTTTCTCTATACTATCAGGTGCATACATGAATGCTATATCCATGAATATGGCAACTTGTGATGAGTTGTAATATTATGATTAAACTTCTATTTGTGGTTTGAATGGGTAATTTTTAACATTTAGTTGACTAATGAAACAATCGAATAAAGTGGGAATGTGTCCTTTCTTATCTTGAAATGTTCATCCAACCATTTAGCCCTATGTGTGTGCCTTACATACTCTTAAACAACTTTTTCCCTGAATTTGACCATAAATTCTGAAGCATGTATCTATTTTATAACAATAACACATATTTTATATTCTTTGCCATATTTTACTTGATAAGTCACATATTTATATTTTATCAAACCAACTAATTCCTATCCAATTTCACTTGTATGCTCCTCATTGATAATTTTTTTAAATTTTGGCAATCCACCACAAATTTTACAATTTCCATCCAAACATACTTTCTCATAAAAGAACTTCCATCTAGTCTTTCACAAAAAAAATTGGAATAAATTATCTATCTGATTTTGGTGAAACTTACATGCCACACTCCTAAAAATGTTACTAGTACACAAAGTACAATGAATATGGCAAAAAACATTATAGTACATTAAAAATTCAACATGTTACCTACAAAAACAAGTGGTGCGTGTGTGATTCATTTTTACATAAAAGTTTTGGCCATATCAAAAAATATTTAACTAATATAAATTTGTGGATGTTTTTCCAAAAACTTAGAGTACAATTGTGTTTGAGTCAAATCTAATAAATGTTTTAAATGTGGTTCAAGGTTAGAGAACTAACTTTTCTTTTCACTACATCTCTTGCATTGGGAGAAAATCTTATATTATCTTTCCAAAATTGTGCAAGTAATTCTTCGATAACATCATCTATAGCCTTGTCCTTTCATGGAAGTCTACTAAATAATTCCTCGAGCTCATTGGTATTGGGTTCATTAAGTCTTTCATGTCTTCCAATTGCTTTCATTAATATTTTTCTTGTTATATCAAGTGTTTGGCTTGTTTATGAAATTAATTATATTTCCCTTGTTTGACCACTTACTGAATAAGTTGTAATTATACGTCGAGCAACATTATAATTTTTATTGTGTTTTTTCAATCCTACAATATGATATGCATCATGTATATTTTCAATAATTTCATTGTTTTCATCATCCATATTAGATGTTCTTAGTCCCAAAGTATAAGTTTTAGGTCTCATCTTAATAAGTTTCATCAAGGAAACAAATAATTGACATTTTTGACTATCATAATCCAGTTTATGAAAGAAACTATCCCAAATTTATTGACCCAGTAATCTTGAATGGCAGTCAAACATTTTGTTATGCTTTGATTTCAAAATATCTTCATCAACTTCAATTAAGTACTTGTCTTTTTTATACATAATTCTTGGAGGTGTTTTTAATGGTGGAATTTATTGAGATGGTGATTCAAAATAGTTATTAATTTAATTGTTTAGTGGTGGGATGACATTTAATTCATTATTTATTTCTTCGTTATATATTTACATGAACTTTTTTTCATTATTAATTTCATCATTATTTGTTTCCATGAAATTTTCTTCATTGTTGGGGTTAAAACATCATGCATAGAATCGGCATCAACAAAATAAAAAAAATTATACTTTGGATGTGAACTTCCAACATTATCTAATTACTTATTATCAATTTCATCATTATTAAATTCATTGTTGATAATTTCATCATTATTGTCAACTGGCTCAGTATCTATGTCATTTGGCTCATCAGGATTAGTGTTTCTACTTTGTCTAGAATGAAATACTTACATTTGTACCTTGTGTTTTTCTCTCAACTCTTCTAATTGCTCTATTGTTTTGTTATTCAACTTATTCCTCTTTTTAAAACATGATCTATCACCCATTGGACAATTATAGATTTCCAAAGGTGGAATAAAAAATTTACTTGAAAATTATGTAGAGAGTATTAAGAAATTACATAGAGAATGTCTATAGGGATAGAATTCTTGATTTGGATTAAAAATAGTCATTGAAAACTAAGTTGTGTCTATATATTAAATAACATGTATGCGATATTTACTATATAGCTTCATCCCATATAACTATGTAATAAGACTATCATACGATGCATTTGCCCCTTCAATTTTCACCTTAATTTGATTCATGTCCACATTGGGTTCAATTAGGCCCAAATTAGATTCAATTACTCCAAGTTAGGTTTAATTTTCCCCTCAATTGATGTCAATTAGTCCAAATTAGATTCAATAAGCCCAATTTAGATTTGAAATTAGTCTAAATTACATTCAATCAATCCAAATTACATTCAATTTGTGATAAAATTAAGGTTTAAGTCCAACACATGTCATGAAACATGGGCTAATTTAACCACTTTATTCACATTGTAGACTCATATTTAGGTTAAATAGGTTTAAATTAGACAAAATTACCTTCGTGTTTGCATTTATGATAAAATTAGGGTAATTTAAACCATGTGTTATATAGATTATATAATTAATTGATCCATAAATTTGGTTTAAGGGCTTAATTTTGCCCAAATCACATCCTTAATTTCACCAATTGACTAATTAGATCAATTCATCACAAAATCAAACTTAATTTTATCACAAACCATATCATGCTCTTGTAGTTAGGTTGAAGGGGTTTAAATTGGCCTCAAATTCCTCCTCGATTGAATGAATTGGTTCATTATATATGATGACATCAAGGTTAGTCTCACTCCAAATCACATTCTATACTCTCTGTACATGTGTATTGGCCTCAATTTACTTCATGTTTGTTGTAGTCATATAAAATGTTAAATTTGGTAGCTTGAGTGTGGCCTAGGATACCCAATCCATAGGTCCATCTTGTATGCTCTCATGACCCTTATAGGCATATTTATGTTGATTCTCAATCATTTGTAGGCTTTTGAGAACTCATTACAACTTAGTTATGACCCTTTTTCCATGCTTATTCCATCCCCTAAGTCCTAAGCTTGTAAGACATGAGCGTTGGGGGTGGACTATAGTGTTGGACCCTAGGGTGTCCCCTTTTCATCACTCCTATCCAATCATATTTTGAGCCCAAGTGATCATTTTTCTGTGATTCCTCTTCTTCATTATGTTGGCCTAGCGTGATTGCATTTAACCCATGACCAATAGATCTCTATAAAAACCCATTCAAATTTAATTTTGGAGGGTTGGAAATTATTTTAAAAATCAAGTAAGAACAATAAGTAAATTTCCCTTATTCTTTACATATAGCCAACCAATACTGCCACAAGCTCATTCAAACCCTCACACTAGTCCTTAGCCACATCAAGCACACCTAGTTTAGCATTTTTGCATTCACATAACACTATTACATGAAGCACATCAAGTGGGAGAACTATATATGGATTGATCCCTATTTGAAGTATTGGTATGTAGGTAGCATGCCCACACAAGGGGTGTGAATACACATTCAGTTCATCTTAAACACACTAACCCCCTCTCCCCCCCTCTCTCTCAAGTTTCAATCAAGCATATTGAAGATCTAGGTTGGATATTAAATCAACTCTACAAGGAGATCTATCAATAGTCAATACTTGAAATTTCATAGGCAAGCTAATACAAGGATAATAGACAAAACCCTAGTTAAATTTAAATAAAAAATTCACATTAAATTTTAAAAATCCTTAATAATTTTTAAAATATCATTTTTCAATACCCTAGTTACATATACTAGGTCCCTTTGTTTGCTTGAGGTATCACCTTAAATCTAAAATCAAATTTCACATAATAATAAAGATGGATCTCACTTATTTACACTTTTTTTTTGTATTCCTTACAAATGATAAGCAGACCATACTTAGTCCTATCATGTACATGAATGATGAAGTTTCACATATGTTAGTACAAAGCTTCATTCTTTACATTTCATGCTTACTTTTCATAATATGGGAGGATATTAAGAGAGTTATTGTTAAACATGTTAAGATACCTCTTGCCTCACCTCCCTTAGATCCTTTATCCCATGTCAAGTTATGATAGATGGTCCACTTTAATCTTCCCCAGGCCACTACCCATCACCAAAGAGCCTAGTTGATACCCTTTGTCCCTTTGCCACCTCAACCTATCGATTATCTTTGCTCTCCTCCTGTAGCTACTATTAGTCCAATACAGATAGTAGATAATGTGTTTATAGTTGTTATTTGATGTGCCACCATGCCTCCCCTACCTAGTCAGGAGCCCCATCACCCTCCTATTCCTTCCCATCCTAGGCCCAACCCACCGACACAGGCAGATCCACATAAGACATATGATATTTTTGATCAATTGAAAAACACACCAGCTAAGATTTCCATGTTAGAAATACTTCAAAAAGATAATGTGTTCAAGGACATTATTTACTAGGAACTCACTTAGACTTTTATGCTTATCAATTCAGAGCTTTCTTATGTTGCATCAGTGGTTAACATGTTAAACACTATAAAAGATTTTATTTTTTTTATTGTGAAGACATGCCATCTTAGACAATTATTGATCAAAATTTACCACTATTCATACAAGCACAAGTAAAAACTAGTGTATTTAAGAGAATTCTAGTTAATAGTGGTTTTGAACTTAATATATGTAATATTGCATTCTTATAGACCATGGGCATAGATATGGCATCCATACAAAAAAATATAATAATATTGGAGGATTTGATAATATACCATGACAAACATTAGGTACCATTAATTTGGATATCATGGTAGGACCAAAAATTATCTCTACATAGTTCTAGGTCATGCCAGGTCCCCTTCATTATAATATTTTACTTGGATGACCTTGGATACATGCTTTGTGGGTATTTCCTTCTATTCTTCATTGATGTGTTAATTTTATCCATGAAGGATACCTATACCCATGCCGACAAAATAACCAACCATTTAGATATTGTCGAATTATAAAGTCATCTTTGACTATTTTCCTAGATGGGACACCTCATATTACAGTTTAGTCACCACTTGATTGCATTTATCTTAATTAGATCTATACATACGAGGTAGGAGAGACTAGCACATCTTACACTCCACTTATAATTATGTCCTCAGTTCCAGATACTCATCTAGTCATAGTAGCTTTGGCCATTCCAACCACTCCATCACTCATGTTTCCTACACCTATTATAATTATACAATCATTGATAGTAGTTATATCAGTACCAGCTGATTCTATAAATATAGATCCTTTGATAGTTATAGTTACTCCATTAGTTACAAATACTCTCACAACACCACCATCTTCTACTACTATAGTTGATGAGACTCTCATATCATAGTACCCCTTGTGGTAGAATTTGAGTTACCAAATATACATGATGTTGATATAGATTCATAGGCTACTTCAGATGATGATATGACACCCACACTCACATATGACTATTTGCGTGGATTGAGCTTTACACCAGTTGGCCCAGGAGAGTATTGAGATGACTCTAGAGCTCTCATTACACATTTTACATCACTTTTAACATCTCACACTACACTCTCAGAATACATTCCACATTTACAACCACAGATAAATCACTTGGCACATATAGTTTACATGGTTACCTTTATGGATATAAAACTAGTCATTCAGATTTAGGTAGGCAACACATAACATCAACCATAGATTATAATATAGATGTTACTTTATCATGGATTAATCACACTACCTACAGTATGACATAGATCTATTAGCAGGCTATCATGGTAAGATGGTCATCCATTTTGTCTTTTTCATAAGATCATAGGCCATGATACAAACTCGTGTAAAACTTTACAATAGAGATTATATGAATTACAAGTTTAAGGTATTATTCAAATTACATCACCACCAGCGCTAGCTTCACCACTTCCATCGAAGCCACTTACTACCAGAGATAAACATCTTTGAGAAGACTCAACATCTTCACCACCAAAGTAACCTTTAGTTCACCATCAATAGTATGACACCATTACGAGTGATAGATCTTTGACTACATAAAGAGAACAAATATCAATGACACCTGAGGAAATAGCCACCATGCATTCAAAATATAACATATGATGATACTTATGATGATGATCTTGAGGCATTTGATGATGGTCATGATCCCTTCCTCCATTTCCATCCCTAGCAAGCTCCATCTTGGGACCGTTTAGCCCCTCTAACCTAGTCTTTTACATCATTGTGTATATATTGCTTATTTTACATTTACTTGTACATAGTTTCTTTTTACTTACTTGTACATAGTTTCTTAGGTTTTATTGTACATAGTTTCTTTTTTCTTACTTGTACATATTTTCTTAGGTTTTCTTATACATAGTCTTTTTATGATTAATTTTACATAGCTCAAAAATGTCAAAAAACAAAAACATTCAAAAATTCAAAAACATTTCAATTATATGCATTATTTATGCTTTACATTTCTATTACCATGCTAGACTTACATTCTACTATTCTATGCTATTATTTGTTGATTTATCTACATTTCCATGCTTCACTTGATCTTATTTGAGTGTGTGAAGTGACATCCAAATCTTTGATTACTTCACTCTACCCATTGAAGGGGCATCCTACTACATTTGAGACATATATCAATATATCTACCCACTAGGGGCATATTCTACATGACTACACCATCCAGGTTATGTCATTCCTACACTACACACTCTAGTTATCATGATGATGTACATTACTTACTAGCTTACATAGATTACTCTATCAAAACTCACTAGTATATAACACTTATGTATTTCTTATCATTTACTTAGTTGTGTACTCCATGTCTTACATAATTTCACTTCTTGTTTTGATTAGTTAGATGTGAATGTACTTCTAGTATATTAATGCTTTCCTTTCTTGCTTTACATAGCTAGATGTGATTGTATTTCTTAGTTCCTATTTTATCTCTTGTATGTACCTTATGAAATTTGACAGTGTCCTTTGCTTCTATTCTTGTGTGTGCCTTAGGACATTTGCCAATGTCATTTACTTGTACTCTTCTATGTGCTTGTGGCCCTTGTGCCAACCTTGCTTGTTTCATTTATATGTGTATGTGGCATTCAAACATGCATTGTATGTTTGCTTTCCAATTTGAGTGACATGTGCCCATGTCCCTTGTTTACTTGGCCCCTTGGACACTCTTGTATTTTTCTTGTTTATTTCCTTGTGTGCTTGTTTCTTGATTACTTTTCAATTATTTACAATGCTATATTCCACATCATACATTATCTTTCTTTCTTGGATACCATGATGGACATCATGCTCCATCCCTCCTTAACAACTAACAACTAACTAGATTTCTAGTTCTAGTTCATTAAATTGCACATGTTATTATATTATTATATTTATCTAGGCATACCCTATTGATCTAATAGTCTCCATTATAAACCATACTATATCTTAAGATATCTTGTTGATTATCATTGTTATATCATGCATTTTGTAGTATAACACACTTGTAGGGATTTTTATTCTGAGGGAAGTCATTGCAGGGTCTCTATTCCTACCCTCATAAGAGGGGGAAATAAATAGGAGTTTTATCATAGAGATCAAAACTCTTACCAGTCAAAAAATCAGCCTTCAGAACACCCAAAATAGTATCTAGACTTCAAACCAAGTAGAATAAACTAGGAAAATAGTGGTGATTATAGAACAATCATCAATTTAATTAAAGGACAAAAATATTGGATATTGAAAATAGCATCAGACACTAGGGTGTCCTATTTTTAGTGCTCCTATCCAAATAGCAAAAAACCTAGATTTTCTAGAAATAGGTAGAAAGGTAAGCTCAGCTATAGTTTTACATGTATAGACCAGTTCAAATTCAATAGTTTTAGTATAATTTTTCTTAGAGAATCTAGATATAGGTGGCATCACATGTGGCATGATGGATTTCACTTCTAGTTTTAGATTAGGTAGTTGGTATAAAAACTAGATCAGAATCCATGTTACAGACACCAGTGATTGGGGGAAATGTGCATGGCACATTGCTCTTTTTTTATTTTCAATTTTAGTATATTATCTAGGAATTCTCAATAGTTGTGTGCCTTATTCCATCTTCAGGTGGTTGGCATCATTTTGGAGTGGATTTTATACAAGCCTAACCTTTACATTTTTGAGTGGCTTCCACATAAGCTTATTGCCCAATTTTGGAGTGGCTTTCATACAATCCTAATCTCCACCTTTTTTGAGTGGCTAAGAGTGGCCTAGTTTCTAGCATACATTTGGCTATCCACATCAACATGGTCAGATTATAGAGCATTCATAGGGTTTAGGAGCCATCTTATATGACACACATCTCATAGCTTCACTTCATGGGCCAATGATGGAGCCAAAGGACTAGCTAGCCTTTATATTCTTGAGCCACCTACTTAGAGGGATTTGACACATTGTCCAAACATCTATTAACACACACATAATCATATAAGCTTTACTTAGTGGGTGATGATGGAGCCAAAGGGATAACCTTTGCATTCTTGAGCCACTCTCAGGGAATTGAGCACTCAACTCCATTCATGATATTACTTTTAGTAAAACATATACCCAACATATCCAACACATCTAACATCACTTATCATCATAATATATTTTTTATTGGTTCACATACTTGGTGAGGTGTATTCATTCTTTCTCTTCCTCTCTCTCTTACCCAACTTTGTATGTTCTTATTTTAGATATAGTGTATCTAGTAAGAACTGATCTAGTTCTTGTTTTTCTCTTGTAGATTTACACTTCACAACGTGCTCTCTCTATGCATACCCAACATCACACAACTTCATGGGATTCACCCTTATAAGTAAAATTAAGTACGCTTTCTATTTTTCCTTTATCCTAATATTTCACTTTGTTGCATCACTAATATAAAGGGGGACAAATGTAGTCATATAAAATATTAAATTTGGTAGACTAATTGTGGCTTAGGATACCCAATCTATAGGTCCCTCTTGTATGATCTCATGACCCTTCTATACATCTTTTCACTAATTCCAAATCATCCGTAGGTTTTCAATACCTCATTCCAACTTAACCAGGACCCTTTTTCTATGCTTATTCTAGCCCCTAGGTCTTGAGCTTATAGGATAGAAGTGATGGGTGTGGACTATAGAATTAGACCCTAGGGTGTGCCCTTTCCAACACTCTTATCCAATCACATTTTGATCCTAGGTGACCTTTTTTCCCCAATTCCTCTTTTTCATTATGTTAGCCTAGCATGATTGCATTTAACCCATGACCAATAGATCTCTATAAAATCCCCTTCAAATTTCATTCAAGATGGTTTGAAATTATTTTCAAAATAAAACAAGAATACAAGAAATACCGCTAAGAAAATTTTCTCTATTCTCTGCATACAACTAACCAATATAACCACAAGCTCATTCAAACCCTCACACTAGTCATTAGCCACCTCAAACACACCTAGTTTAGCATTTTTGCATTCGTATAACACTATTACATAAAGCACATCAAGTGAGAGAAATAAATATGGCTTGATCCCTCTTTAGAGTATTGGTATGTAGGTAGCATGCCCACATAAGGGGTGTGGATACACATTTAGTTCATCTTACACACACTAACCCCCTCTCTCTCAAGTTCTATTCAAGCATATTGAAGATCTCAATTAGATATTAAATTAGCTCTACAAGGAGATCCATCAATATTCAATACTTGAAATTTCATAGGTAAACTAATATAAGGATAATAGAAAAAACCTAAAAAACTTACATCTCTATGACTAGTTTAGACAATAGAGGTAAGACCTAGAATATAACACTAGATCTTAAGTGTCTTATTTTTAGTGCTCCTAACCTTTTGCCAAATGAAAGATAGATCTTGATTTGTGATAGGGTCTCAGTCTTGCATAGCTAGTACCAAATTCTATCTTAGTCATCTCAACCCATTTTGAGCTAAGTTATATTTCTCTTCATTTATTACTATTTTTAGAAAGATTCAAATTATAATTAAATTATACAAATTAGTAGCTTACTTATTGTAATATTATTTACTAATTTAATCAACTTAGACCCTTAACTAAATTAATAATAATACTCCAATATTCCTAAAAAGGTTAAATCATTTGTATTTTTGATAAAATTAGGTTTCAGGTTTTAGGGTTTATGGTTGTAATAATTAACTAATTGGTTGAATATGTAAGGAAATATTTATCCCCAAATCACATCTTAGACTATCAAAAATAGGTTAAATGGATTCACATTATCCCTAATTACCTTCATGAAAATTCATTTTTAATGAAATTAGGGAAATTAGGAGTTATATTGGTCATAAATTAGGATTTAGGTTTTAGGTTTTAATGTAATAGGTTTATATATATGTGATGAAATTAGGGTTTATGGGAACTATATTTGTGATAAAATTAGGGTTTAAGATCAACATTAGACTTACATTTAGGTTCAATAGACTTACATTTAGCCCATTTAATCACACCATAGACTTAGCCCATTTAGCCCATTTAATCACACCATAGACTTACATTTAGGTTCAATAGGTTCAAATTATCCACAATTGCCTTCATGTTTGCATATTTGATAAAATTAAGGTTAATTAAGCTATATTGTGTAGGGGCTCAATTTTGCACAAATCACATCCCTAATTGTACCAATTGGCTAATTGGCTCAATCCTTAACAAAATGGAACTTAATTTAACCCCAAACCATACCACATGTTGTTGTAGTTACATTGAAGGGGTTCAAATTGGCCTCAAATGCCTCCTCAATTGAATGAAATAAAACTTTGGTTCAGTATATATGATGAAATTATAGGGTTAATTTCACTCCAAATCACATCATGTATACAATTTGAAATAGGTTTATGTGGCTCATTTTGACTCCAATTATCTCCATAATTAAACTAATTAACATTTTCATTTATTATATGATGCTCTTGTTGAGGTCAACATACCCCCATTTCTAAAAAATGAGGACCCTTGTTCAATTTTGCAAATTATGCTATAAATTAGGCATTCAACTTGATCAAAGTCATTATTTAATATCATGTTTTAATTTACTTACATTAACTTGTTATTACATAAGCTTTTTTTGATTTAATCTAATGTTGCTAACATTTGGCTTATATGTTTCCATCTTACAAGATCAATGGATATTTATTAGAATGAACAAATGTTCATGGACTTATGCTTAAATGATTAATTTGACCCTTAATTGGTTAACTTATATGCTCCCATTTGAATTTATGTTTAACTAAAGTTCAAAACCTTAGTCTAAATTAATTTAGCCTAAGTTCTTATTAAAATGGGTCCATATTTTTGAAAGGTCAATTTATTACATTTTAATCTTAGTTTAACCTTAGCCTAAGTTTTGATCAATTTTATTAATTCATTAAAACTTTAGTCTAAGATTTTTGCTAAGTCTTTATATATCTTGAACCCTTATCCTTTGATTTTAATATTTTTAGGTTCAAATTAAATGCAATGCTACCAAGTGTTGAAACCTTAATAGATCAAATCAAAGATCAACAACACACAGGTGATTTCCCAAGTTAATAATTCAAAATTCCTCAAATCAAATATTGATGGTGTGTATTCAAATGTATAAATTCTAATCAATGATTCACATTAAAGGTTGGGGTCAAAAATTCAAGATCTAATGGTGAGCATGAATTCAATATGTCAAAGGATCCTAATATTGAATGCAATGGTGACATGTATCACACTCACAATAAATTAGATGTTGATCAATGAGTTTGATTAAATATATAAATAACAGATCAACAGTTTACATTTGATCATATGTTGAGCAAAATGGTGTGCATTCAACCATACAGATCAAAGATTAATGACATGCATTCAACATAATGTATAGGGATTGATGGTGCAAAGTGAGTCAAGGAGTCAAAGCACCCAGATTACATAAAAGGCTACCACATGGCATCAAAGTGTTAACCAAATGGAGACTGATAGTAGGGTACACAAAAAGCATGCAGAGTTTCCAAGTGTCACAATCTCTTAAGCCTAGATCAAAGATCATCGGCTGAAATGAAAGTCAAGGCTAGAAGACATTTGAGGAGATTGATGGAATAAATTTAATCAAATTTCCAAGGGGCATGAGATGATGACACATGTCCAAAGCAACAACTATCACATTTTAAAAATAGAAAAGTAGTGTGGCAAGGGGTTGCCACATAGGAAGACATGTTAGATCAAAATATTGTGTGGACCCAAGCATGAAAAGGTATAAATACAAGATCCAAATATGATCTAAGTCACCAAATCATGTCTTTAAAACTCACTTTCCACCATTAAATCTTAGTTAAACCTTCAAAAATACCTAAGATACATGGAAAAGCCATAAATTATTCCTAGATTCATTATTTTGAGTTGAGAGGGTTGAATTATCATTTACAAGAGGAAAATTTTATTAAGATTATAAAAATGGCAACATACAGAGATAATATGAAGAAAGAAATTGAATCATACCTATCATCAGATGTAGAAGGTTGAGTATTCAAAGACATAGAATTTATGGATTTTTCATTAAACACTAGAGACAATAATTTCTCAAGCTTGTTCTAGAATATTGAGAACCAAGTAATTTTGACTAAGAGGAGAAGTTGTTCCTAGTGAAGAGACTTTATGATGACATCATAGCAATTTAGATGACATGACTCCATTATGTTGTTACTAAATTAGAGGTATTGCACTATATCAATATCTTGAGTCCTATTTTCAAAGATGGTTAAATTGACAAGGGTATGCTCATTCTTAAACCTATTTTGAGGAAAATTGCATACATCTCCCCTATTGCTTTTGAGTTTGATTATAAATTACCTATTCCAAATATAGACCTAGCCTCCATCAATGCATGGGCCCAGAAGCATTCCATGATGGATATCCTATAAAAATGGTTAGAATTTGGTGATAAGGTTTGTGGATGCCAACAAGAAAATCCTTGTAAGCCAATTCAGACTAGGATTCAGAATGGTCATGACTATGTTGAACAAGATATATGGATTTGTACATATAGTGCATGTAGAATCTATATGGGTACCCTTGGTATATTTCATTATTGAAGAAGTGGTGGTTCCTCCTTTAGATGAAATCATTAATTTCCTTGAGGTGGTAGATATATGGGATTAAAACAAAGAAGAGGACTAAATTCTTCATGATGTCTATTTATTATATGTCCTATGTACCACCACCAAAATCCCTAACCAAAGAGAATGGTCTCCTAATGGAAACTAAATTATGTCTCAGTACTACTCCAAATTACACATTTACAAATATAAGGACCATATCCAATTCATATGTTACTGTGTTTATCTTGCTTTGAGCCAAACCATTGATGGTATTCCCATGATGAGGATAAGTCCTTTGACCAGTAAATCCATTGAGGCAATGGGAGACATATGGATATATCTTGATTTCACTATTATAAGAATTGCAGGAACCCAAAGTGCTCCCCTTAAAACTGCCAATACATATTCCAGATAAGTTGGTAGAGTAAGAAGTGGCATATCAATTGTTTAATGGAATAAATGGAATTTTTAAGACCAAAAGGAAGGAACTTCTCCATGCTTTTCCCATGACAATTGGTAAAACCATTTGTAGACAATGGGACCACATTGAAGCTACTTCAAAACATAGGCTTTCTTTCAATCTATAGATAGATGATCATAAACAATGGGATCCCTATGGAAAATTAAAAGAAAATTTGAGGATCAAAGTTATTCTAGTTTTGCCTTATGAGCATGAACCTAGTGCATTTGACTTTATATACACCAAAGCAACCACTTACTATGAAGTTGTTAGAAGGCTAAAAGAGCATAATATAAAACCTAAATCTAAATTACAAAGAGATCAAAAAATAGAAGTTAGATGGTAGCTAGGTCCTAGGAAATACCATTTAGTAGATGTTGGATCTTCTACACTTACCCTAATTGATATCCAAATAGAGCATAGACCTAAAGAAAGGAGACTAGGAGTAGTTGCTTCAAGAGTTTTTTTAGAAAAACATAGCAATAATTACCTCAATAGGAGGTTCACATGACAACTCTGGATCCTCAAGAGTCTATTGAGGATGCATTGAGAATGCTCTCCCTGACATATGAATCAAACATTGATGTAGAGGAAGAAAAGATTGAGGAATCTAATGAGGAAAAGGGAAAAGAGAAGTAATTAGACTTAATGGCCATTGATCCTCCCAAGAGGAAAGATGAGACTACAATTGTCTCAAAAGCAAAGAAAGCTAAATTGGCCATCACACCACCTTTTAAAGATATCAACTTGTTTAGTGAGGAGAACCCAATATATAGACCAAATATACCTGAATGGTTCATATATGAACCAAAAATGGAAAATCTACCTACTAATTATAATCCATGGGCTATAATAAAGACTAAAAATGTCCCTATGCAATAGGAGTCGAAGCCTTAGATCTTAGCATTGAAATATAAAGAAGAAAAGAGACTTGCTACTCCAAGTCAATTAGTTAACATATAGGCAAAAGTCCCAATCAAACATGTGGCCCAATCTTCACTTGGGGTTAGATATGATCTAATTACTATAGGCCTACAAATATTCATTGAGATATTTTTCATGGAAGGAGGTTAAGAGGTTATACATCAAAGGGTTGAGAATTTGGTTCACTTAATCCAGAAGAGAAAATAGAAACTAGGGGAAGACCCTATATTTGAATAAAATGTTCTAGAGTTAGCACAATCCCAAGAAGAGATCTCACAATCTACAATCAAAGGGTTAAAACAAGAGAAGAAGAATCTGTAAGAGCAATCCATTCTATCAGTTCCATTAGATATTATCAATAATTTTGAGACAATTATCTATGATACATTCATATATTTGAAAGCAATAAGGTCCAAACTGGACATAGTGAGCAAACAATATACCCTAGCTATGAACCAAGTTAACCAATGGCAAGCCTCATATAATAAATTAAAATAATTGATCAAGATATTAATGGAAGGCCAAATCCCTAAGCTTAATATAGTCAGCCATGGCTATGATAATCTTGATAGAGAAGATTAGGGATATGAATAAGAAATCAAAATGCATGAAAGATATCTCAAGAGACTTTAAATAATTAGAAGGTAGAATGGTTTAGATACTAGGAGGTTTGACCAAGGATCAAACCATCCCTAGTCAAATAGGTCTAATAACTAATGAAGAGTTCTAACACAAAGCTACATAGTTTATCCAAGAGATCAAGAATAAAATCCAAGGCACCATAGGGGCTGATAATAAGCGTATCTTAGATATGATATTGTCAACAAATGAAAAGATTGGTGATACTAGGAACATTAAAGAAGCCTTAGATAGAATATATGAAGTCTTCAAAGATTTGGTAGGACAAACAGAGGAGTTGTTCATGGAACCAATCATCAATCTCAAATTGATTGATGAACAATATGACAAAGCCATGAAGATTTTGGCACAAAAGTAAAAGGCTATAACTACAGGGGCATCACAAAGTCAATTAAATTGACTTAAAATATTAATTTGTACCAAAACCATGTAAATTATTTTAAAAGAATATTCTATTTTGTAAAAGCATGTGCAATGTGTAACACACATCTTGGTTAGTTATATTTAAAAAGTGTCATTAGTTCTAGAATATTTGTAAAAAGATAGCTATCCTTGACATTTGTCTAATTTTTATTTACCAATGGCTAACTGACATACCTCATAGGTTACCTATAAAAGGGGGTATTGTCATTTTAATAGAGGAGGAGAAAAACTTTTGTGTAAATTTTGGAGCAAGTGATGCAAGCAAGATAATTCTACAAAGATGATCTCATACTTGTTTGTTTGTTTACTATCATGGCTACTTCCTCAAGTTTTTGGCATGATGTTTATATTTGAATTACTTTCATGAGTTTTATATGTGCATATGTAATGAAAAGTTGTTAATTTGAGCTTATGCTAAGTTTATGAAAAAATTTAGACTCATTTCAATATCCTCATTTTTCTTAAAGATGTGCTAATGCAATTTTATTGTGGAAGTAAATCTTTAAAATGAATCTGATTTCTAATTTGCATGTTTTAAATATCCTTAGAACTTTTATTGGTATATGATATGATCTATACTTCTGGTCATTTCATGTCATATGGTGGTTTTAATTGCATGTCTTTTATGAAATTAGAGCTTTTTCAAGATGTCTGAATCGATGAACAAGAACATCTTTCTTTCTGCCCTACCCTACCTATTTTTTTATCAAATCATTGTAGTTTAATTTTTAATTATAAATATTCATGATAGATTAGGTTTTTAGACTTTAGGTTTTGATGATCATTCATTAGGCATATCAAGAACAACTTTCTTCTTTCACAAAACTTTAGGACCACGGTTGCTCCCAACAACCACTTATATAATTATTTTATAAAACGATCAAATAACTTAGCCTCTACTCCACCACAAATCTTAGGAAGATCATAACTAAAAACTCATGAAAATATTCTTTGAATATTGAAATGAAAAGTGTTTTCAACACTATGAGAACCTTTTTGATACACTTACATGCATCAACATGTCTATTCAAGTTTATTGAGATCAAAACCACATCCTATACATGTAAAACTTGCATTTAATGTTTATTTGATTCAATATATGATTAAATTGGAGGTGATCAACCCCAAAATCACATTTTATAGTCTTTAAATTAGGTTTAAGAGGCTCAAAATATCCCCAATTACATTCAGATTCAACCAAGTTTGACTATTTTGTTTATAATTTTTATGACATTGTGGTTGACATGTTAGTCTTAAGCTAAGTATTGATGTCTCATGATTAGATTATGATACATGTTAAATATTCTCATTACATTATCACATTCAAACATTTTCATCATATCTTCACATAAACTATTAATTGAGTCCATAGAGCCTATCAAAATATAATTTCATCCTTTTTGTGGTAGTGCATATAGGGGAAAGGTGCCAGTAGTGACTTGCACCTATCAATAGCCAATAAATATTTTTTTAAGGTATGATATATTGATGAAACATGTATTAGTGTGTATAAATATTAAATTACACCAAAAATTGAGCATACATAGTATCTTATATACTTGTTCAACATTTAATCTATAAAATTTAAATGAACCAATCACATCTTCACAAGTAAGACTCAAGTATTGGTAATCTAATGCACAACTAGATTGGTAATCTAAAGTTTAAGTATTAGTCATATGTTTATAAAATTTATTTTATGATCTCTCATGATAAAATCAGTTATATCATAATATGTATAATGGGTAAGATCTTAAAACCCTAACTATAAGTAGTTAAGTTGAAATATTAAAATGGGTAAATTTTTTGAAGTCTAATGTGATACCTATTGTCCCTCAAAAGTATCACTCATTTTAAGGACAACATTTGAACTATTTTGGTCCTACAAACCAAAATTTTCTTTTCCCTTTTCAAAATTTGTCCTGGGCATTCAAATTCCTCATTTTTCAAGCTTCTCAGAAATCTACGGACTCTGCAGGCTAGAATCTATGGACTCTGCAGGCTAGAATCTATGGACTCTGCAGGCTAAAATCTACAGACTCTACAGGCTTGAATCTATGAACTCAGTAGGAAGAGAATATATGGACTCTATAGGCCAAGTTCAACGGGATTCATAGGTTGATTTTTATGGACTCTTTCAAGGTTAAAGAAAACTATGGACTTGGTTTCTACCAACTCTACAGGCAAGTTCATTTCTACAGGTTCAAAGATTTTTGTAGGCAGGTTCAACCAAAAGAATCAGTGTCTAACACTTGGTTATTCTCAAGATTTTTCCAGTGCCTTGGTTCAATCAAAAATCTCCATTGGCAAGCATCTAAGCAAAGAAGGCTTGAACTGTTGAACCACTTTGGTTCAAAGGTTCAACGAGTTCAAGGTTCAATCGGTTCAATGCTTTCAATTCAATTGGTTCATCTGCTTTGTTTGAACATTTTGGTTCATCCTTTGGTTTAATCAAATGGTTCATCAATCAGTTTAAGGCTTTGTTTGAACCATTGAACCAAAGCTTGGTTCAACGGTTGGTTCAACATCTTTTGGTTCAAAGACGGGTTCGAACACATGGTTCAAAGGCTTCGTTTGAACCGTTGAACCAAAACTTGGTTCAATGGTTGGTTCAAACAAATGGTTCAATGACTTAGTTCATCCACTTGGTTCAAAGGCTTGGTTTATTCAATTGAACCATTGGCTTGAACCATTTTGGTTCAACGTTTGGTTTAACCAAGTGGTTCATTGCCATGGTTCAATGAGACGATTCAAAGGAGTAGTTCAAATGCAAAAGCTCAAAGAGTCTCCCGAAGGACAAAGTGCCCTTGTAGAGGGCACTTGGATGACAAAAGTACCCTTCGAAAGGGTCATTTTCAAAGAAGCCTCAAAAGGTAAATTCTTTTGGATTTCTATTTAAGGCATTTGAAAAAGACTAAGGCAAGAAGCAATTCCTTTGGACTTTTTGTCTGAAGGAATTCCTTTGGACAAAAAGCCTGAAAGAATTTAGAGAAGTTGCAGGTAGAAATCTCAAAGAAATAACCAAGGCAAAAGTGATAGGAACATTTTTCGTGGACTTTTTGTTCGCGAGAAATTTTCGTGGACTTTTTGTCCATGGGAATTTGTCCAAGGAAAATGCCTGCAGGAAACCCATGAAAGGCCACTGAAGGACCCCAAAGGGTAGGTGCCCTTGCGGGGGACTCCTAGTTGCCAAATAGAAGGACACTTCCCCAAAGGTGAAGGGTCACCTTCCCTTCGGGAAGATGTAAAACAAGAAGCTCGAAGGCCATTCAAAGACTACCCAAAGGGTAGATACCTTGCGAGGAGCTCTTCTCAACCTAAAGAAGATCATTTTTTAAGGCCCAAGAGGGCAGATTCTTTCTAGGAAAGTGCCAAACAGAAAATCCAAAGAAGGACCAAGGGGTGACATGCTTGAAGACGTCAAATTCAACACAGTGAACTAGTCATTGAAAACATAGTGATGAGTGTGCAAATGTCAATTTTAAATCTCATAAAATAGCTATTAATCCTTTGAATCTATAGACCCAAATGCATTCATAGACTTAAAGGACAAGACTAGCAGAAAGCGAGGAAGGAACAAAATAGAAAATTGAATCCAGGACTCAATTCAATTAACCAAAAAAGGAGAAATGATGAAGGTAGGATCAGATCGCCAAGTGGACATTGAAAGTTGCAAACTTTCAATAGCGTGACTTGTTTCTCTGCATTGATAAAATCAAATGGGTAAATTCCCCTAAGTTGCAGCTTGTCTTTTTAACAGATTCCAACACAACATGATGTGTTTACTGTCCCTGAGTCCTTCTTAAAGAGGCTATATAAGGGACTCTCTTCTATTGTAAATGGATCTATTTTTGACAATCAGAATGAAACTCTGCCCAAATTGAAAGGCACTTCTGAGACTTTGAGCTCAGTTTGTTGATCATATTTTGTTATTGGAATAAGAAAGAAAGTGAATTTTTAGACTTTGTGTGATGATATCTTTGTTGTTGGGGGAACTATTCTTATGTCTTTTTCCTTAATATATTTTCTATTCCTTTAATTCAATAAGCAAAATTAGTGATGGCAGTCAAGAAGGTGTCCTGAAGAGTCAAGTGTGGAGAGAATTTGTGCCCCCATAATTGCCTTTAGTGTGTTTTCTTTTCATTTCTATGTAAAGGACCTTGGGATGACTTTGTGCCCTCATTGTCCTTCATATCTTACTCTTGAGCAATTCAGGTGGAGACTTTGTGCTGCATCTCGATTTGCTAGTTATTACATCCTTTGCTACATTTTGTTGTTACTACCAAGAGTATTCTTGTGGTTTGCTAAATAGTACTTATGAAAGAAGAGGAGTGTTGTCTGTCATTTCCCTTGAGTTTTTCCCTTGATTTGCACACATCATCTCTGAAGAAAGAGAGATGGATGGTTTGTCCTACCTTTGAGTATTATTTTTTGTTAATATATATAGCATACCTATAGGGAACCTCCCCTTGATGAGAGGAGAGATCAGTCCCCTTCTGATGTGGTAAACCTACACATTTGGATGACTAATCTTCCTACTTTCGCTGATTAGACCTATTTTATTTATCAATACGCTAATCAAAAAAATATTCAGCCAATAATTTTTGGTGACTCCACTGGGGATATACCCATTATCCACTTATAATCTATCCATTCAGCTCCATACCAACTAGGAAAGAATGCATAATTCAAAGACTCAAGCTTTAACTGAAGTAAGGTCAATTCTTTTCAATTTTTTGTTTCACAATCTGTCAGATTCAAGGTATACACGAAGCCAAAAAGATAAAGGTATCATTGACCCTATATTCAAGTTGGTACATCAAAGTGATTTTGATCTATTTCCTTCACCATCTCGTCTCCAACCAACCAAGAGATTTCCTCCTACTAAAGTCAAATCTCCATTGCCAGATGAAGTATCTACTTTTGTTGTTGATAAAGCTTGCCAATAATTACCCCTCTGAGATTTATTATCCCTCCTTTTCATAATCCTATAATGGCAGTTCAAGGTCCCTGGGGTAATGATTTTGGTCCTCTCAATCTTACTCCACCTCTACATGAGCTTCCACGTAGTTTAAGGAAGAATTTCCCCAAATTCTATGGTGATGGGAAAGTTCATCTTGATGAACACATTACAGCCTTCAGCATAGCTTGTGGAGTAATTGGAGTAGAATTTGAAGATGTAGCAGGCAGGCTTTTTGTAGAAACACTACAAGGTGCTACTGTAGATTAGTTTTATCATCTATAGGCTTGGTTAGTGACTGATTGGAATACTCTCAAAGATAAGTTTGAAGCCAAATTCAAACTTGTAGAAGATGCACATGCACTTCTGGCTCAACTTACACAGATGAAGAAAGAGCCTTATGAGCCTATGAGAGACTTCATAGCCAATTTTGACAAATTGAGAAACAAAATTCTTGTAATAGCTTGACCTACAGCTAAGAATCTCAAATGCTTTTTCATTAATTCTTAGTTACCTGAAGTAAGTTTTCTCTTGAGACGTGTTGGTCAAATAGATCTTGTTACAGCTCAATGTTTGGCTACTGAGGTAGAAGATGATCTCATCTTAGTAGGGAAGATAAGAAGATATCCAAATAGAAATAGAGCTTCATCATCTTCTGAATATGCATCTATAGGCACCACAGATCCAATGGTGTAGAAATTGGCAAATGAGTTGCTTGCTCTCAAAAAGCAAATGGCTCAAGGAATGTCTTCTATTCCTTTATACAGAAGGACATTCCCAAATCAGTCATATCAGGGCAATGCTACCAAAAATCAATGGTGATAGAATCACCTTCTTCCCCCACAAGGGAAACTTGCCCTGGAAGCTCCTCCAACCAATTCAGCGATGGGATATCTTGAAGCAGAATTAGAGTTCTCTTTCCATCCTGAATTAAATCAAGAAAATGATGCTGATCTCCTTGAAAACAATCAAGAAGAATCAGCTGGTGACTCCCACATTGGTTTTCTAAACTACCAGGATGAACCTAGAAATAAAGGAGAATCTTTTGATGGATCATATGCAGTGTTTACCAGATCCAAGAACCAATTAGTCTAGTAAGCTGATAAAGGGAAGACAAAAGAGCAACCACAGCCAACAGTCATGATTGCTAAGCGTGGAACCATTCTACCTTTTCAGTCAAAGGATTTGATAATCACCCAAAAGGCAAATACATCAATTTCACCTTCCCCTTCTAATTCAAATTTGCAAACCAGGCCACCTCCCATCCCTCCTAAAACTCAAAAAGTTGAAGTACCTTTCTCTGTACTTAGCTCAATTCAGCCATTTGACATAATCGATCATGTCAAAAAGACAAAAATATAAATGTCTAAATTTGAATATTTACAGTCTAATCCTAATCAATTGACTAAGTTGGTCTAATATGTCAAGAACCAAATTGTCCCTATAGGATAAAAAGCTAAAAAGGTAACTCTTGATTCTCTAAAGAACACACCTATTCTAAATAATTTGGTCATTACTCCCCCAGCTACTCCCATAAAAATAGAACCTTTTTATGTTTCCCTGTTAATTAATGGCCATAATCTGAGTAAATGTATTATAGACTCAAGTGCATCTGATAATGTTATGCCTGTTAAAGTAGCTAAGTCTCTTAGTCTCACCTTGACCAAGACATTTGGGAGATGTTTCTCCATGGAAAATAAGCAAGTACCATTGCTGGGGTAAATCAAAGATGCCCAATTTACATTTGTAGCCTTTTTGAACAAGAGAATCAAGATGACTGTCTTGGTGGCTGACGTTCCAACATCCTATGGCATTTTGCTTGGACAAAATTTCTACAAGGACATGGGAGGAGAACTAAGCATGGATTTGTCTGAGGCAAGGATCCCTATACAAGGTGTAATGAAGAGGCTGCTCCCTGAAAAGGAAACAAAATATGTGGTCACCCAGACATTAGCCCCTGAAGCTCAAATCCTTTTTGAATATGCAGGTATGGGTAACTATTTTCTATCCATAGATAAAGTACATGAAACACCTGATATAATTTTTGAAAGGGTCAACTCATAAATTAGTTTAACTAGAACACTAGAAGAACTAGTAGGTTGCAATGCAGATGAAGAATGATTCTCCATCTCTAATGAAGGAAAGTCTAAAGAAAAATTAATATCAAATGAGATATGAACTTTGAAATTTGATGGTAGTTGTTCCTCTACTAGTTTAGGAGCTAGGATTGTGTTGATATCTCCTCAAAGAGATATGTTTCCTTCATCTTACAAACTAAAATTTAGCAACACTAATAATATAGCTGAATGTGAATCTCTACTATTTGGAATGAAGGCTGCTAAAAAAAAAGGCATCAAGTTTCTTCATGCCAAAGGGGATGCTGAATTAGTGGTTTGTCAAGTGAGGAACTTATACCAAACCAAGAATAAAAGATTATGCCACTACCATAACTTGGTTTGGGACCAAATTGAAAGCTTTGATGCTTTCAACATTTTTTCCATACCTAGAGAGTTTAATGATTGAGCTGATGCACTTGTTGTTTTAGGAAATCTCTTAGTTCCTCATTCAGATTTCAAAGAAGATAGGTATACTATTGAGCTAGTCTATAGACCAAGTGTTCTTGACAATGCTGATTATTGGCAAGTATTCAATGATGATCATTAAATCATTGCTTTTTTGGAATGAAAAGACAATTTTGAACAACTACGTTTTGAAGGCAGTGAATCTCAAAAGTACAAATCAGCCTCTGAATCTAGTTTAGATATTAATGAAAAAAATTTACAGCTGAAAGGAAACAAAATTTCCAAAGGCTTAGTTTTTCTTGAGAAGTTATTTGACAAGCATGATAGATTCATCAAACAACAGCAAACAGATTCAAGTTTATCTCAGGGATTCGATCATGTGAATCTGACCACTAAAGGAAATCCCAAGATGGTTAGCAGTGGTAATGTTGCACCACTGAAGAAAGATTCAAGTTCACCTCTTTACTCCATCAATACATGGATGTCTTAGCATATTCTTATGAAGACTTGAAGTCTTTTAGACCATATGAAATCTACCATGACATTCCTCTCAAGGCTGACTTAATGCCATACAAGCAAAAATCCAGATAGTATAATCTAAAAATATCAAGTACTATTTTGTCTAAGATACAAAAAATGTTAAACGCTAGAATCATCTTACCAATCCATCATTCCACATTGATTGTAAACATAGTGCCTATAAGGAAGAAGAATGGAAAAATTTGTATTTGTGTATATTTCAAAAATCTAAAACAAGCATCTTTGAAGGATAATTATCCTTTGCCAATTATGGATCAAGTGATTCAAACAGTGATAGGTTCAGAGATGTTATCAATGTTGGATGGCTTCTCAAGATATAATCAAGTTGAAGTTGGTGAAGCAGACCAACACAAGACTGCATTCACCACACCTTGGGGTACATTTGCATATAGAAGAGTGCCTTTTGGCTTGATAAATGCTAGTGATACCTTTTAGAGAGCAATGGATCTGGATTTCAAAGATGATATTGGTAAATTCATAGTGGTATATCTTGATGACTTGAATATCTTTTCAAAGCATCGGTCTGATTATATACGCCACTTACAACAAGTGTTGGAGCACTGCTACCATAATGGTATTTCCTTAAATTCTAAAAAGTCTATTTTTGGAGTAATAGAATGGAAACTCATTGGACACATTGTGTCCAAAGAAGGCATAAAGATTGACTTAGATAGAGTCAAGTCTATTCAAGAACTTAATTTTCTTACAAGAAAAAATACCATTCATTCTTTCTTCAAAAATGTGAATTTATTACGGAGGTTCATCCCCAAATTTGCTGAGAAGACTAGACACAGTATGAACATGATGAAAGGGAAGACCATCTTAAACTAGACTAAAGAAGACAAGTCAACATTTTAGGATATCAAGACTGCCATTGCTCATGCCCCTACCTTGGTTTGTCTAGATTACAACAAAGATTTCATCATATACAGCTATGCGTCTAAACACACTCTTTCAGCAATTCTTGTTCAATAGGACAAGGAAGGTATGTAATCTCCTATCTCTTTCATGACTTGTCCTCTCAATATCCATGAGATAAAGTATTCAAATGTAGAGAAGCATGCTTATGCATTGGTGAAAGCAGTCAAACATTTCTTTTTCTATATTCTAAATTCACACATTACTGTCTTAGTTCCTGACACTACAGTTAAGTCTATATTAACTCAGCCAGAGTTTGGCATGAAAAGAGGTAATTAGATTGTAAAGATCTAAGAGTTTGATCTAGACATCAAGCTAACAAATCTGGTTAGGAGTAAAGGCCTATGCCAATTAATTGCTGACAATAAGCCAAAAGACACATAGCGTGAAGAAACTGAAGTGAAAGAGACTCAAACAGTCCTTTTTTTCCACTACCAATAAATAGTATTTAGGTATCACTCATTTCCTTACCTATGGTGAATGTCCTACTCATTTTTCTCACAAAGAAATTAGGACTATCAAGTTGAAAGCTACCAATTTTGTCCGTTGGGACAATGGCTTGTACAAGAGAAGCATAGATGGAGTATTCATTTGCTGTGTAGACAAAGAGCAATAAAGCTAGCTTTTAAAATATTTTCACAATCTAGCCTATGGAGGACATTTTTTTGCTCCCATGACTACTCACAAGATTCTGTGAGCCAGGTATTACTGGCCAACTCTTTTCCAAGATGCACATAAGTGGGTGAGAAAATGTGAACTCTGTCAGCAATTTGTTGGAAGACCCAAGTTAGTTGCTATGCCTCTCAAGCTAGTGATCATAGAAGAACCTTTCCAATAATGGGGAATTGATTTTATTGGGACTATAAACCCATCTTCAAGTGCTAGACATGATTATGTCCTTACAGCAACTGACTATTTCACCAAGTGGGTAGAAGCCATCCTAACTAAGCATGCTACTTCAAAAGTTGTATGCAACTTCTTCAAAGAGAATATCATTTCTAGGCTTGGAGTTTCGATCAAAGTTGTTACTAATAATGCAACTTGTTTCACCTCTCAAGAGATTACACAATTCTATTTTCATTATGGAATTATACTCTCTCACTCTTCTGATTATTTTCCATAAGGGAATGGATAAGATGAATCCAGTAATAAGAACCTGGTAACTATCATCAAGAAGTTAGCAGATGACAATCAAAGGACATGGCACAAAGAATTGGTTGATGCTCTATGGGTAGAAAAAATCACACCAAAGAGGGTAATTGGTATGTCTCATTTTCAACTTCTTTATGGTATCAATGCTGAGATACCAATCACTTTAAAACTGCCAACCTTGAAATTGGTAATGGCAATTGAAGATCAGACATATGAAAGTTATCTTGATAAAAGAATCATGTGCCTAACTAAGCTAGAGGAATAAAGAACCATGGTGGTGGACATAATTGCTTCTCATCAAAGTCTGGTAAAGAAACTCTTTGACCAGAAGGCCAGAAATCATGATTTCTAGATTGGGGATCAAGACCTGCTGTGGGTCAAAGGAGAGAACCAAAGGGGATGCATGGAAAGTTTGACTCCCTTTAGAGAGGCCCATTTATAATTCATCAACACATTGGTGAAAACAAATTTCTACTAAAATATCAAGATGACACACTCTTTTGGCAGCATCTGAAACACTTCAACTCTTGAAGTATCAGATCATTGCATCTGTATATATGTATATTTGTATAATTTTTAATTCTATTTTGTTTTGTTTGTTTCCATTTTTGATGCCTTCCATTTTTGGGTAGCATGACTCCAGAGCCAAATGGTACACATGAAGACACTGGAGATTCTGGATTTTACTCCCTTCAATTCTTTTTACAATTGACAGAATTTTCCCAACTGGAGCCAGCTATTGTCCCCCAAAAATATCACTCATTTTTGGGACAAAATTTGAAATATTTTGGTCTTACAGACCAAAATTGTCTCTTCCCTTTTGAAAATTTGTCTTGGTCATTAAAATTCCTCATTTTTCAAGCTTGTCAAAAATCTATGAACTCTATAGGCTAGAATCTATGGACTCTGCAGGCTAGAATCTATGGACTCTGTAGGCTAGAATCTATGGACTCTGCAGGCTAGAATCTATAGACTCTATAGGCTTGAATCTATGGAATCATAAGGAAGAGAATCTATGAACTCTGTAGGCCAAGTTCAACGGGCTTCATAGGTTGATTTCTATGGACTCTTTCAAGGTTAAAGAAAACTATGGACTTGGTTTCTATGAACTCTGCAGGTAGGTTCATTTCTACAGGTTCAAAGATTTTTGCAAGTAGGTTCAACCAAAAGATTAAATTTCTAACACTTGGTCATTCTCAAGATTGTTCTAGTGCCTTGGTTTAATAAAATATCTCCATCAACAAGCATCTAAGCAAAGAAGGCTTAAACCACTGAACCATTGAACCACTTTGGTTCAAAGGTTCAACAAGTTTAAGGTTCAATCGGTTCAACGCTTTCAGTTTAATTGGTTCGTCCACTTCATTTCAACATTTTTGTTCATCCTTTGGTTTAATCAAATGGTTCATCAATTGGTTCAAGGCTTTGTTCGAACCATTGAACCAAAGCTTGGTTCAACGGTTGGTTCAACGTCTTTTGGTTCAAAGGTGGGTTTGAACACATGGTTCAAAGGATTCGTTTGAACCATTGAACCAAAACTTGGTTCAATAGTTGGTTCAAACAAATGGTTCAATGACTTAGTTCATCTGCTTGGTTCAAAGGCTTCGTTCATTCAATTAAACCATCAGCTTGAACCATTGGCTTGAACCATTTTGGTTCAACTAAGCAGTTCATTGCCATGGTTCAATGAAGTGGTTGAATGAGACGGTTCAAATGAGCAGTTCAAATGCAAAAGTTCAAAGAGCCTCTCGAAGAAGAAAGTGCCCTTGTAGAGGGCACTTGGATGACAAAAGTACCCTTCAGAAGGGTCATTTTCAAAGAAGCCTCAAAAGGTAAATTCTTTCGGATTTCTGTTTAAGGCATTTGACAAAGACTAAGGCAAGAAGCAATTCCTTCAAACTTTTTGTTTGAAGGAATTCCTTCAAACAAAAATCCTGAAAGAATTCATAGAAGCTGTAGGCAGAAATCTCGAAGACATAACCAAGGCAAAAGTGATAGGAACATTTTCCATGGACTTTTGGTCTGCAAGAAATTTCTGTGGACTTTTTGTCTGTGGGAATTTGTCTAGGGAAAATGCCTGCAGGAAACCTGCAAAAGGCCACCTAAGGACCCCGAAGGGTAGGTGCCCTTGCGGGGGACTCCCGACTGTCAAATATACGGACACTTCCCCAAAGATGAAGGGTCACCTTCCCTTCGAGAAGATGTAAAATAAAAAGCTCGAAGGCCATTCAAAGACCGCCCAAAGGGCAAATACCTTGCGAGGAGATCTTCTTGACCCAAAGTAGATCATTTCTTAAGGCCTTAAATGGAAGATTCTTTCTAGGAAAGTGCCAAAAAGAAAAGCCAAAGAAGGACCAAGGAGTGACACGCCCAAAGATGTCAAATTCAACACAACGAACTAGCCGTTGAAAACATAGTGACGAGCGTGAAAATGTCAAATTTAAAGCTCATAAAATAGCCATTGATCCTTTGAATCTACAGAGCTGAATGCATTCACAAACTTCAAGGCCAAGACCAATAGAAAGTGAGGAAGGAATAGAATAGCAAATTGAATCTAGGACCCAATTCAATTAACCAAAAAAGGAGGAACGATGAAGGTAGGATCAGATCGCTAGGTAGACATTGAAAGTTGCAAACTTTCAATAGCATGACTTGTTTCTCTGCATTGATAAAATCAAATGGGTAAACACCCTTAAGTTCCAGCCTATCTTCTTAATAGATTCCAACACAACATGATGTGTTTACTGTTCTCCAGTCCTTCATGAAGAGGCTATATAAGGGAGTCTCTTCTATTGTAAATGGATCTATTTTTGACAATTAGAATGAAACTTTGCCCAAATTGAAAGGCACTTCTGAGACTTTGAGTTCAATTTGTTGATCATATTTTGTTATTGGAATAAGAAAGCAAGTGATTTTTTAGACTTTGTGCTGTGATATCTTTGTTTTTGGGGAAACTATTCTTATGTCTTTTTCCTTAATATATTTCTTGTTCCTTTAATTCAACAAGTAGAATTAGTGACAGTAGTCAGGAAGGTGTCTTGAAGAGTCAAGTGTGGAGAGACTTTTTACCTCCATAATTGCCTTTAGTGTGTTTTCTTTCATTTATATGTAAAGGACCTTGGGATGACTTTGTGCCCTGATTGTCCTTTGTATCTTACTCTTGAGCAATTCAGGTGGAGACTTTGTGCTGCATCTCGATTTGCTAGTTATTACATCCTTTGCTACATTTTTTTGTTACTACCAAGAGTATTCTTGTGGTTTGTTGAATAGTACTTATGAAAGAAGAGGAGTGTTGTCTGTCATTTCCCTTGAGTATTTCCCTTGATTTGCACACATCATCTCTGAAGAAAGAGAGATGGATGGTTTGTCCTACCCTTGAGTATTATTTTTTGTTAATATATATAGCATACCTATAGGGAACCTCCCCTTGATGAGAGGAGAGATCAGTCCCCTTCTGATGTGGTAAACCTACACATTTGGATGACTAATCTTCCTACTTTGGCTGATCAAACATATTTTGCTTATCAGTAGGCTGATTGACAATATATTCAACCAACAATACCAAAACACTTTAATTTACTTAAAAAATTTATGGACTTTTACCATATCATGATACACTTCACTTTACATGACTATTAGGAAGCTCAAGAACATAGACATAAATTAAACAATGCATACACATAAAACAAATTTATATTTTTGTGTTATGAAAAATTAACACGTACACATTATACTAAATACACATTATAACATGTATGTATTAATTAAATTTGAATTCATAAAGTTAACCCGTTTAGCTTGAAAATGGCTTGGATTCCCATGCCAAAGGCTTGGACCTATCAATCTACAACTGATACTGAGAGTTTTGATAGAAAATAATAAATTTCAACTTGTATCACCAAATTATTGGAAAGTTGTCAATGATGTCATGGTGATGTCATGGATGTTTCCTAGTAACTGGATGAAGTGCCTTGATAGCCTAAGTGATAATGACAAAGTGTGCAATGTGCTTGTCCTAGTGTGCTTGTAGTTGGCTTGGTTGATCTTCTATTTTGGCATGATTAGAAATGTTTAGGGATGAGTATGGTAATTTGAGGATGTGAAATGGGTCTTATAAGAGGTTTTCTATGCTTTGAGTGCTTGTGTGCATGAGTGGATTTCATCCGGTAGTTCATTGTTTTCATCTATACATTTTGGGTCTAGTGGTATAAAATCTAAATAGGCAGTTTGCTAATATCACCATTACCATGTGTGGATGAGTTAGGGGGAGTTGGCCATATGGTTGTGATAATATTAGTACGTATTTTCTATGCACAAAGTATCAAGTCTAGTGATGAAGCATGACAAAATATAATCAAGTGTAAAGTTGGGCTCTTAGGTTTTTTGATGGTATTTTACCATAGCCAAATTTACAATATGGTAAGAAAAGTTGAGTAGGCATTTTGATGGTGGCATATATCACACATGTGTACATTTAATGAGAAGGTGATCATATGGATTTGTTCATATTTATGTCTAGTTAATATTCACAAAATTTTAGGTCCAATGCTAAAGCGCAACAAAAGATATGCATGTGAAAAGTTTGTCTTTCCAAATAGTTCTTGACATAGTTGGCTCTATGAATAGAAAAATTTGAGTGAGCATTTTAATGTCATTATATCTCACATGTGTGAGAGTTATATGAGAAAATTTACACATGTATGGAATATTTTATGTGAGGATATCATATGTTCCAAATTTTAGAACATGCGCTTGAGTGAAGCAAAAGATATAGAGGTGCAAAGTTAGCCTTCCAAGTAGATAAGCAATGGTCCCCATACTTAGTCATTTTTGCACAATGTTAAAGATCAGGACTAGATAAAGATTAAATGGTGCATGGTATATATATATATTTATATATATATATATATATATATATATATATATATATATATATGTATATATATATATACATATATGTGTGTGTGTGTGTGTGTGTGTGTGTGTGTGTGTGTGTGTGTGTGTGTGTGTGTGTGTGTGTGTGTGTGTGTGTGTGTGTGTGTGTGTGTATACCATGCACCATTTAATCTTTATCTAGTCTTGATCTTTAACATTGTGCAAAAATGACTAAGTATGGGGACCATTGCTTATCTACTTGGAAGGCTAACTTTGCACCTCTATATCTTTTGCTTCACTCAAGCGCATGTTCTAAAATTTGGAACATATGATATCCTCACATAAAATAATCCATACATGTATATATATATATATATATATATATGGTGTGAATTAAGTCAAATAGGTCAAACTATTCATTGGTTAACAAAATTAAAGACCAAGACCAAATGAAGATCCAATGGTGCATAGGTGATTGAACAAGATTGATCTAACAGTACGTGTTGAGTGAGATGGTAAGAAGTGCATGATATTTAATAGTATAAGTTCTTAAAAAGAATTAAATGGTTTCAAGTGTCATTATCATGTGGGTTTTAAGATGGGTCAAATAGTGATCACTATAAGATAAAGACCTAACTGATCTATAGAGATCGATGGTGCATGATGAGTCAATATTACAAGATTACATGAGTGAGGTTAATTATTAGAGGTTTAATGTTAAGCAGTGGTGCACTATGAGTTAAATTTTGAACTTCATATAATAATATAGATGGTGTGTGATTGATCTAAAGTATTAAGGACATGATCTATGAGCATGGTGTTCAAAGTTTAATTTTGACCATTTGAATTCAAATATTTGAATTTAACAAAAGAAAGACCAATGCCTAGTTTTTGAGCCATAAATTTTGATATATGAATAATTTGACCATATAGTAAAAATAAAATTTGCATAGGACTTCAAGGCACATCTGTAAATATGAAATTAAAGATATGAAAGTGTGTATAGACAAATATATTATTCTCTAAAGTTGACTATGTGTTCATTCATGGACTGTAAGTGACCCAAGAAGGATAATTGAGTTTATGATGATGTTTAATGATGAGTTATATATTGGATAATGTTATAGAATCCATGTGGACCATTTTTATGAATTATAAATGTTTGACCATTCATATATAGTATGAACAAATCTTAAGAAGTTGACTGTGTATTCATTCATGATGTTCCTATACACCAGGTTAGTGTTTGAGTTGTTTGAGAATATGCAGAGTGAATAGAGTTTAATGTGATAATTTTAGGATGTTTAAGGGGACATAAGGAGTGGAAAAATATTATTTAAAATTGTCTTATGTTCTTATTTTACTTGATGAAGTGCTAAATGGGTGAATAGATCTCCATTAGACCTATAAGAGTTACAAGGGCCTAATTGAAAGGTGTAGTTGCTTAAAGGGGACTCATAGATGCTACGTCCAGCCTATGAAGATTGTATTAAGATGTGTCTTCATATGATATATGTATTAAGGGTTAAGGCATGCCTAATGGCTGACCAAGATGTTTATAATCATGATAACTCTATCAATGGTGAAATCAAATGTGTTGGTTTTTAGATTTGCGAGAGGCTTATGTGTGGAATGTGCATTTGAGAGAATAGGGTAGTGAAGCAAAAGAAATGGGGGTTCCCATTAGATGATTTTAAGAGTATAATATATTGAGGACTATTTATATGACCTTTAGGTCATAATTCTACTGGCAGAATAGTGCTCTTGTAGATTGAGTGTGAGTGAAGGTGAAGAGTGATTAACAAAGGCCCATCATCTAGTGTTGTCGACATCAATCAAAAGGTGGGTGAGTTATTAGGTGTTGTTATGTTAGATCAAAATTTATTAGGTTATAGATTCATTTTAAGGTGAAACTTGCTAAATATTTAATTATTGTAGTAGTTCATCTAGATAGGTGTAGAATATCCTTGTGGGATTACAGTCTAACTAAAATAAGGGATGGTAGTTCCTTGATCAGTTATAGTTGGTTTAAATTGGTTCTTTTTATTAAAGGATAGTATTACAATTATATGTTCTAATAGGTTTTCTCCCCCAAGAGGGTTTCCCACATATGTCATGTTTTATGTGATTGAGATTGCATTGTCTCTCTTGTTCATTTATATGAATGATGTGTATGTTTCATGAATTATTATGGTAATTACTTAAGAACTTGAAAGGATTGAAATTGAAGTTAAATTTTTTAGGCTCATTAATTCACCCCCCTCTCAGTGATTGTACCTCTAAAAATTGGTATCAGATCAGGTCCTTTGGTAATGGCTTGACATCTTGAAGGTGATCCAATGTACAATATGGGTAGTCATCAAGGATGTTTCTAAACTAAGCAAGCACCGATGTTCAATGGATCCAATTATGATTTTTGGAGTGCAAGTATGAGGACATACATTATGTCCCTAAGGTTTGATGTATATAAATGTATTGTGGATGGTTATGTTGCTCCTACTACTCTTCCATCTAGTGTTGTAGATAAGAAGCTATTTGAGAATAATTATAATGTAATGAATTCCATCACTTGTGGTCTTACAGAGACTAAATTCACCAAGGTAATCCATTGTAAATATGATAAAGAGTTATGGGAAAAAATGTAGATCATTTATTAATGATATTAAAAGGTTAAGCTTGCTAAGTTGTAGACTCACAAAAGGCAATTTGAAAATCTCAAGATGAAGGAAGAAGATTATATGGCATCCTTTCTATAGAGAGTTGATGAGACTGTGAACCTCATCAGAGGCCTTGAAGATAACCTTGAAGAGGCTACTATAGTTCAAAAGGTATTAAGGTATCTATCTCTCAAGTTTGATCCAAAAGTATCTGATATAGAAGAAATTCATGATCTTACTTAGTTGAAGATGAATCAATTACATTACACCCTTAATGCATATGAGATGAGAGTAAATGATGATATACCAACAAAGAAAGAAGCAACATTCAAGAAAAAATTGAAGTCAAAGAAAAATTTTCAAGGTAAGAAACCCAAAGAGGATGACATATCTGATATTGATGAGGATGAACTAATTGCTTTGATTACTAAAAATTTGAACACAGTCTCAAGGAAGTATAAGGGTTAACTACCCTTCAAATGTTTCAATTATGGAGATCTATGACATTTTTATCATAAGTGCTCATAATCATGAGAAGAATGGTGATGAATATCATGGTGAAAGCCAAGATGAAGACAAGAAGACATACATGAATAAAGGATTTAGAAAGTACAACAATAAGAAGAAATCCTTCAAGAACAAGAAAAGTCTTTGCACCAAAGAAGATTATAGCTCATTAGATTAGAGTGAAGATAGTGACTCAGAATATGATCATGAAGATGATGGTCCTATTAAATATGAATCTCTATTTATGGCTGATGAAAGAATTTTTTCACATCAAAAGGAGTCTATTTAGAGTGATTCAAATGATGATGAAGATGAGATGGACTATGAGACTGCATTAACAAATTCTCTTGAAGAACTAAAGATTGAGAAGAAGATCAATAAGAAGATGAAGTCTCAACTCAAAGACTATGAGGAGAAATTCAATGTGTATGAAGTAATATTTAATGAAGATACCAAGGAACATGTAGATATGGTAAAGTATCTCAGTTGTCAATTAGAGATATTGTCTACAATCCTAAAAGCTAAAGAAGATGAATGTTCAAGGTATGTTTTTGAAAATGAGTCTTTGAAATCCAAGTTAGAGAAGACATATATTAAGGTGAATAAATTTGTGATGTTTAAAAAGAGCTCATGTGATATGGATAATATTCTAAGTGGTCAAAAGCATGCTAGTGATAGAACTGGTCTTAGATATAAAAAATAACAAAAGAATGTAACTCAATATAAGATGAAGACTAATGTGAACTAGGACAATCAAACTTTGAAGACAAATCATCAGAGAAGGAATTAAGGTGATGACATAATAAAGACAAATCAGATCAAATAGATAAATGCCATGAGATATGCAAGATTTAATGGTTACTATTACACATGTAATCAATTTGGTCATAGGGCTAGAGAATACAAGAGACCTATTAGAAATGAGTTTGCATGGAACTATGATAGGTGTCATCAATTAAAAGGTGTGAACATAATTAAGTGCTTCAACTATCTTGATGTGGGACACTTTGAAAACCATTTTCCACATAAGGTTAGACAGGTGAGTCCTTTTCAAAAAGAGGGGGTTGTTTCATTTGTCATGACATAGGACACATTGTAAAGTTTTGTCCAAATAAGGTACGAAAAGATATGTTTCTTGTAAAAGGTATAGTGTTCTTAAAATATCAACAGAGAGGTCACATTGCTAGATTTTATAAGAAAAGGTCTAAAATATAGAATGAGTTTAGTCATGTTTCTAGAGTGCAAGGAAGAAGGCAAGTTAAGACATGCAAGCCAAAAGCGACAAGTGTGAGTCATGATGAGTCTGCAGGTCCAAGTAATCTATTTTCTATGGTAGAGAAAGCTCTAAAAATCGAATAGTGCTAAGAGGTCTCATTATTTTCTCATGTTGAGAATGAAGAGATCAAGCTCAAGGAGAAGACCAAAATAATGGTTGAGACTAGTTCTAAGGTGTGTATGGATCCATGTGAGCATCTTATTGTTATTGAACATGTATCGTGTAAAGAACATAATTTTTTTATGCCTAGCAATGAGGTTCCAAAATACAAGGTGGATTATTTATATGAAAAGGTCTTAGATGACTAATGAGGAGAAGGAATATGAGGAGTTATGGGTAACTCCTAGTTTCACATTGTTCTAAGACATTGTGAAGTAGGATGTCTCTACCTATGCTTCTTAGGAGACATATTTTCTTGTGGAGAAACAAGTTTGTGTGATCAAGATCATAATGAAAATATATATAGGGACTTTTGTTGATCTTAGATGGTCATTAGTTAATGGGGAATAACAAGTTCATAAGCTTGTTCTAGAGATTTGTGAATGAGCTATTGTACAGGGTCAGAATGGGTGTTTTCAGGTGACCTAATGAAATTGATGGAATAGTTTGGTGTTTAGAAAGGTATGTGCACTTATTTATGATGTTCTCTAGGTGTTTTTTGCTCTGAAGGAATGTTGAATTCAAGTTAAAGATTTTTGAGTGCTCTCAGTTTTCTCAATTTTTGGCTTAGGGGTAAGCAGGCCTAAAAAGGGGTTATAGGAAGTCAATGTTCCCAAAGGTATGGAGGCTCAAATTTTGGTCCAAGAGTATGTGATGGATATCTCCAGGTGTGTAAAAAGTCTTAGAGGTGGATGTTGACCAGAAGGAGGTTTGTTAACTTAGTTTGTTTTCAAATTCTAAGGTTTTTAGGCTGTGCTAAGAAATTTTCATGCCTTATGAGTTGATGTTTAAGGATTATTATTAGGATTAATGGGATAAATGGGTTTTCAAATCAAGCTTCAAAGAGATCTAAAGTTTTATGGATTTCAATTTATTCATGTTTTTGTCAAGATGGAGGCCTAATTAACACATAGGTTTGTGAAGGAAGTATGTTTCATAAGATGATCTAGGTGATGAAAATTGGTGTGATTGAGGGGGAATATAAGAGTGCTATAGATATTAAATTTTAATTCTTGAAGATGTGTTTATTGAAATTTGTGGACTCTGCAAGTTCCAAGTAGGGTTATAAGGAGTCTTGATAGGCCTAGTCTTGAAGATGTGATTTTCATTAATTTTATCTAAAATATGAAGGCATGAGTATTTCAAGGTGAGTTATTATTTTATTTTAGAGCATGTTTCCTATTTGGTGTGTGGCATGAAGTTTTATTGGTGGTCCTTGAGGTGGTTTGAGAGAGAAGGCTAGTAAGCCTGTATGGTGGTTCCTCATGATGTATGTAGATTTGAAGATGCTCAAGTGGTGAAATGGATTAGAAATATTAGGGGGAGTCCCTATAAAATTTTTATTTGTGATTTTCATTATTTTTTAGTCTTTTATGTGTTCTTTATTCATTGAATACAGTGCTTGGTTGAAGAGAATGTTAGCATAGAGTAAGAGGAAGTTGTCAAGACAAGAAGAGATAGGATCAAGGTAAGGGGGAGTTTGTATCATATTATAATATGGCACTCTTTTTTTTGTGTTATTTTTAGGTCTATCAGATCAAAATTTTCCCACTTTGTTATTTTTTCAAAGGGGGAGAAAGTTCATATTGTGAGAGTGCCAGAAGAGAGAAAAGAAGGTGAGTTATATTTTGTTATTTGATGGTTTTTGACATCAATGACAAAGGGGGATATTGTTGGAGAGTTGTCAATGATGTCATGGATATTTCATGGAGGTGTCTTGGTGATTGTGTGAATGGATTTGATAGTCCAAGTGATAATGATAAAGTGTGCAGTGTGTTTGTCCTAGTGTGCTTGAAGTTAGTTTGGTTGATCTTATATTTTGGCATGATTACAAATGTTCAAGGATGAGTATGGTGATTTAAGGATGTGAAGTGGGTTTGATAAGAGGTTTTCTATGCTTTGAGTGCTTGTGTGCATGAGTGGATTTTATCTGGTAGTTCATTGTTTTCATCTAGACATTTTGAGTCTAGTGGCATAAAATTTGAGTAGGCAGTTTGCTGACATCACCATTACCATGTGTGGATGAGTTAGGGGGAGTTGGTCATATGGTTGTGATAATATTAGTCCCTAGTTTCTATGTATAAATTCTCAAGTCTATTTATGAATCATGACAAAATATATGCAAGTGTAAAGTTGGGCTCTTAGGCCTTTTGATAGTATTTTCCCATACTTAACCAAATTTACAATATGACAAAAAAAGCTAAGTAGGAATTTTAATGGTGGCATATCTCACACGTGTGTACATTTAAGAATAAGGTGATATTATGGGTTTGTTCATATTTTTTCCTAGTTTATATGCATAAAATTTTAGTTCTAGCACAAAAATGTGCCAAAAGCTATGCATGTGCAAAGTTGGTCTTTCTAGATAGTTCTTGACATAGTTGGATCTATGAATAGAAAAATATAAGTGGGATTTTTAATTTCATTATATATCACACATGTGAGGGTTAAAATAGAAAATTGACACATGGATGGATTATCATATGTGAGGATATCATATGGTCCAAATATTAGCACACTTGATCAAAGAAAAAGATATGGTTCTGGCTAGATAAGCAATGGTCCCCAACTTAATCATTTTTGCATAATGTTAAAGATTAGGACCAAATATAGATCCAACAGTGCATAGGATTTTGTACATCTATATATATGGTGTGTAGTAATTCAAGTAGGTAAAATCATTCATTGGTTAACATAGGTAAAGACAATGACTAAATGAATATCCAATGGTGTGTAGGTGATTATATAAGATTGATCTAATGGTGTGTGTTGAGCGAAATGGTAAGAAGTGCATAATGTTTAACAGTATAAGTGATCAAAGGTATGTAAGGGTGCTAATTTTCATTATCATGGGGGTTGTAATAAATATCAAAGGGTGAGTGATATATTATAAACACCTGATTGATCCATAGATATCGATGGTGTGCGATGAGTCAATATTACAATATTTCACGAGATGAGGTCAATTGTTCAAGGTTTAATGTTCAAAAGTGGCACACTAGGAGTTAAAGGTATATATTTATACAATAATATTGATGGTTTATTATTTATCTAAATTAGTGAAGACATGAAATGTGAGCGTGGTGTTCAAAGTTTAGCTGTGACCGTTTGAATTCAAATATTTGAATTTAACAAAGGAAAGACCAGTGCCTAGTTTTTGAGCCATAACTTTTGATCTATGCATAATTTAACCATGTATTAAAAATAAAATTTGTAGAGGACTTCAAGGAGAATATATAAATATGAATTTAAAGTTTTTAAAGTGTGTAAAGACAAATATATTGTGATCTAAATCTGACTATGTGTTCATGCATGGACTATAAGTGAATTGAGAAGGATAATTGAGTTTGTGATGATGCTATTTTGATGTGTAATGATGAATTAGCTATTGGATCATGTTTTATACTCCATGTGGACCATCTATGTGAATTATTAAGGTTTGAACATTTATATATAGTATGAACAAATCTCAAAAATTTGACTTTGTATTCATTCATGATGTTCCTATACACTAGGTCAATGTTTGAGTTGTTTGAGCATAAACAGATGTGAGTAGAGTTGAATGTGATCATATGAGGATGTCAAAGGGGACATAAAGAGTGGACCCATGTAATTGAAAGTTTTCTTATGTTCTTTTTTTTCTTGATGAAGTGCTAAATGGGTGAATAGGTCTTCATGAGACCTATAAGAGCTACAAGGGCCTAATAGAAAGGTGTAGATGTTTAAGGGTGACCCATAGATGCTATGGCCAACCTATGAAGATTGTATTGAGTTTTTTATTCATATGATAGATACCTTAAGGTTTAAGGCATGCCTAATGGCTGACAAAGATGTTGATAATCATGATAGCTCTATAAATGGTGAAACTAAATGTGTTGGCTTTTAGACTTGTGAGAGACTTATGCATGGAATTTGAATTTGAGAGAATAGGGTAGTGAATAAAAGGAAATGGTGGGTGCCTATTGGATAATTTAAAGATAATAATATATTGAGGACTATTTATATGACCTGTAGGTCATAATTCTATTGACAAAATAGTGCTCTTGTAGATTGAGTGTGAGTGAAGGTGAAGAGTGATAAAAAGAGGTCCATTATCAAGTGTTGTATACATTAGTCCAAAGGTGGATGAGTTCTTAGGTGTTGTTGTGGTAGATCAAATTCTAGGGGTTATAACCTCTTTACAAGGTGAAACTTGCTAAAGGTCTAGTTGTTGTGGCAACTCAGCTAGATAGGTGTAAAGGTTCCTTGTGGGATTGTAGTCTCACTAAAATTAGGGATGGTAGTTCTTTGATTAGTTGCAGCTGGTCTAAATTGGTTCTTGTTATTATAATATAGTAATACAATTGTAGGTTCTAGTGGGCTTTCTCTCCCAAGAGGATTTCCCACATATATCATGTGTTATGTGATTGATCTTGTATTGCCTCTCTTGCTCATTCCTATGAAAGATGTGTATGGTTATGGTAATTGATTAAAAACTTGAAAGGATTGAAATTTAAGTTTTACTTTTTAGGCTCACTAATTTAACCCCTCTCTCAGTGATTGTACCTCTAACACAAATACACTATAGATTTCAACCAAAAAATAAAAAATTTTATTACCATGACAATAAGCACACTCTCCTCTTTTCAAATATATGATTTTTATAATATTTAGACCATTTTAAGGGTTAAAACTATGTTTATTTCTAACTATACCCTTTTTAGTCCACCACATTCCACAAATATAAATGCGTATTCATGTTTATGTAATTTATTTTTTGTTGATCCAAGTGCAAAACAAATTATATGGTCATAAACTAGGCCTAATTCTACACATATTAAAAAAAAATTGTTCTTTTTGAGGTAGTTAGGGATGGTTGCATGGATATCTATCCATTTTTTTGTGATTTTTCAAGATCTATTTATATGAAAAATTAATTAAAAAAATATTCATTAAAAAAAATATAGGTCACAAACTAGTTGTTCTTATCTAAATATTCACTGAAGGGTTTTAAACAATATTAAATGATGCTATAAAAATATTGGGCCACATGAATATCTATCTACTCTATTTTCTAAAAAATAGTATTTACTTTTCAAATTTTATATGTTTGACCTAGTTATATGTGACATCCCCACTAGGATCTACTTATAAGTATGTGATTTTTTATTAGTATTTAAACAACATATTCTTTCATTAGATTCCACCACAAAAATCTAATTAGTGATCCAGATTAAACATTCTAATTATGCCAACTATAAAATAAAGATGTGACATTTATCCATCAATGATCATTATCATCATATGAAACACATCATAACTGAATATAGAAAGTAATTACTGATATCCAACCATAACTAGTAAAACCATACAACCACTATTGTCAATGTACAATAAGTAAATAATTACATCTCATCAGGGATATTGTTTCAATAATAATAAATATAATACATTGTACAAGATACAATATGCATGGCTCAATGGAACATGAGTTCCCCAAACTATAGTATCTATGGCAATCTCAAGTGTCTTCTCTAAATAAGTACTACTTTGGGGAGGGAGAGCATCATCCAAGTGATTTTAAACACCAAGCACAAACCATCGATCCCCTGCATAATCACCCATCATGGAATGACCCTCCATGAATGAATTGATAGTAATGGTGTGGGAATCTAGAGAAACAAGCTAGTACCCATCTACTATATGATTTCTAGAACATGCAATGTACCATAAAAAATCCATTCTAACATGATATCACACTAACATGTAAATCATACATATCAAATGATAATGTCTAACATTACTTTGGCCAAAGTTTTCAATAGTCATTTATCTCTAGAATCAATCAATTTCAAACACACCACTTGAACAAATTACCTTCATCTGAGATTGGTGATGTTAGTAAACTAGTGAAGTTCATCTCACTACTTACTCAGTACTATCAATGTGAGATTTGGTTAACATAAATATAACCAATAGATTCATATAGATTCATTCCTACTTATAGTCATAAAACATGCTAAACACAAAAACAATCAAAATGCATACATTTAGTGCATCTAATGTATGAATGAATCACCACTATATTATTTTCCACTTAAATAATAATAATCAATACAAGTGTAGTTCATACCATCTAGGTATATTACACATTAGACTACATATTTATAATTTTATTAAGTATATACAATATAGTACATTCTATAAAAAGCAATCATAGTCCAGCATTTTCATGTAAACTTAATTTCAATAGCCAATCATAATAAAGGAGAAAAACATAATCTTTTATTTAAACAACTAGTTCCCATTATAGGACAATGTATTCATGTAATTATAATTATCTGATCTAATACATCAATTTATACCATATATTGACATGAATATTTAAATATTCATATAGGTATAATTCCTATATATATATATATATATATATATATGTAAATATATTTAAATATTCATGTACACATTAATTATATATATAATACAAATCACATACACATTATATATATATATATATATATATATATATATATATATATATAAAATCATAAAACATCCCTATTGTTCAATGACAACTTTGGCACTATAATAAGTAAATGAGCTCCCAAAAGATCCTAACAAATTTGGAGTAGATCTTATAGATGATCAACAAAACTATATGAACACAACATAAAGCAATAAGATTTGTATTGGTAGCCAAGGATACATTCATACGTGGTAGATGCAACTCAACATATTAACATAATATTCATAATATTCATATAGATATATGTTAACATAATATTCATATAGATAGGAGAAGAGTCGAGATAGTAGAAGATATATATACACACTCACTTTTTATACATATTAACATTACAAGTAATATAGAAAAAATATATAGATATGCCAATATAGCATTCACGCCATCCTGATATATCTTATAAAGGCTCATGTTTTTTAAAACAAGTTGAGCTCAGATTTTCTATAGCTATATATAATCGACCTCAATGATAAAATGTGAAATTACATCGATAGACATGTATATTAATGAACTAAAGTTTAGAAATTACTAAAGGGAGTATAATGAAATACACTCAGATTACATTACTACAACCCAATGACCTGATTACTAACTATCTTCTCATGTTTACTGAATGTTGTGTGCCTAATTATGCATATATAATATATAGAGGTCCAAGTCCTCATTACATTAGTTCATTGTCTTCTCTTCTTTTCTTATCTTTTGTGCCCAATGGTCCAATACTTGATCAAAACATATACAATTTTAAGTTGTTGCTAGATTAAAACAACTATAAGAATTATGTCTTCTCTATGAATACCTTTTTTCTATTTTAATTTAGTTTATAAATTAAGTTGTTGCTATAATACATGTATATAGCTCTTACATATATCCAAATCACTGGTTTTGGAAGTCATTACATACATTATATATATGTGGTGTTATTGTAAACATTCTTTATAGTCATATATATATATATATATATCATATATATATATATATATACATATATATATATATATATATATATATATGTATATATATGTATATATATATAGTCATATATATATGTATATATATATATGTATATGTATATGTATATATATATGTATATATATATATATGTATATATATATATATATATATACATATATATATACATATATATATATATATATACATAGTTTATTGTCTTCTACCCAATTCTCTATTCACTTGTGTTATATTGATCAACAATAAATGGATCAATAATATACCAATTCATTTATGTTATTTTCATAGTTAAATTGTTGTATATTCATACTTAAATCAAAGTTGTGGCTATTCTAATATATTAATAATAATGAAAGTCATAGTAATAATATTGATTTTGTGTTATATCAAAGACATTATATTCAGGCAGTGATTTCATATATACTATGTCTAAAGGTAATGATGCTATATCCTTCATTGAACTTTATGGGTTGTATGGACGCAATATCTTACACTTATCTACATATATCACCAAACCTATATAATTTGTTTTCTAGTGATGTATTGCAAAATATGACAACCTAAGATATCTAAAATTTGATATATTATGACACTAAATCAACTTACAATTCCATTGATATAATTGCTTATGGATTTTGTCAAAGTTTAAATGCATGGTAACATTATTGCAAGTAAATAAATGATCAATAGAGCAAAATTATATAGGCACTTCGTTTAGGCATAAAATCTACTTCTATTTTAATTATATACATAAATATAGGTCAATGTACGTATTAATCAAGCTTGTTGTACATATATATATTAATGCTTGTTGTACATATATATTATAGCACATATCACTATGTTTCAAGATGAATTATTTATAAACAACATAGATTGCATTCAGATCGACCTTTAAAAAAAAAAGATTTCTAATATGTACACAACTCATATGTTAACACATGCATACATATCATTCGTATAATTCTTTATATTTCACAAAACTAAAACATAATTCCTACCTCTCAAAAGATCTAACACATAATCGATTGGTTCAGAAGAGTCTCCATCCTTCACTTAGTTTTTTCCTTATCCTTTATGTTCCACTGTATTCTCTCCTCCTCTTCTCCATTTTATATTCTCCTTTCTATGTTGTGCCCCTTACCTCCTCCTTTTTGGAATATATTATTTTAAAAAAATGCCCACTCCCTTTTCTTCTTTCATGATTTTTCATTCTTTTTGTTTGTTTCTTTATTTTTATTCAAATTATAATACAATCACATTATTCTATATATATTTTCTAATTTTAATAATAATTAACTCAATTCTTGCCTAATTACATTTAATTTCCTTTTTTTTAAATTTCAAATAACTTAAAAATAAATAATTATTTAGTACAAATAGTTAATCATAATGAATTAATAATAATGTTACTAATGTAAGTCATTAATATTATCTTAATGGTAAATCCACAATTATTACATCGAAACATGATGGTTAGGTTATATGAAATTGTAACTAAATCACACAAATCCATATTCAATTGTGAATTCCATAACATGACATAAGCACATAGCACCACAATGAAACCATACAAAATTAATTCTACATAGGAATAAATTTGAACTAAAACACCACTAATATGCATAAATAATTATCTAAATGCAAACAATCGTAGAAAACATACTAATGCTAACAATTCAAACTATGCATTTAATAGGTAATATTTAATGTGGTATGTACAAGGTTCTAGACATTCCTCTATCATTCCCAACAAATCCATCTATGTTACCCTCTTCAATGATGATCTCCCTCCATCATGCTCTGAGGGATGAGTCTCTCCTACATCAAAATCACAACATATAGGTAGTTAGTCATAACATCATGACATATCTTATAAAATATTATTGAAATATCAAATCAACATGATCATATTATAAATAATATAAAATATAGTTAACTCTTAGTGATTTAGTCATGTAAGCAAAGTAATAGACATCTATCCTGTAACAACATATGACTTAGAGCTAAATCAAATAATAATCAAATCAAATCACTAACTATAAATATCCATAGATAATCAAGTAAGTTTTCTTAGCAAGGAATCAAGATGTAACATCCTTCCTAAAGTTAGTCAACATCCTGATGACACTTATTAAAAAATAAGTTATGAATTAAAAACATTATTTAGCAAAAAAATAACATAGTGTGAAATATCAAATCAAGTATATAAATATGGGAATCACCTATATAACTCATCATAGTCCTCCAAAGTAGTATTATCTTCAAAGTATTGGTCCCAAAATACCTTTCACTATGGCATCTCTCTATTACACAAATGAAGTTTGTGAGTGTGAATTACTCTTATTGGTTCTACCATGACCACCCTGGGATCTAGAACCTGTAAAGCATTCCAATCTAACATATGCGTAGGATCAACTACATACTTTTTAAGATAAAAAATATGGAAGACATTATATAATAGAGCTAAGGATGGTGGCAATAAAATCCCATACACTATAATATTTACCACTTCTAACACCTTGAAGGGTCCCACATATCTTGGTGAAAATTTTACTGACTTTTTGAATTTAATCAAGCTCTTTTACAACTAAACCCACAAGAACACTTTGTCACATACAAAAAATTGCCTATCTGTTCTCTTCAGATCAGTGTAGCTCTTCTACCTATCATTGGCCTCAACTAATCTCTACCTAATTAATCTAACTTGATCTTACATTTATAAGAGTATCTTAGGTCTAAATATTACCCTATCTTTCTACCTATCCCAACTGATTGGTGTCTTACACCTTCTATATAGTGCTTCAAGTGGTGCCATTTCAAGGCTAATTAGTATGAGTTATTGTAAGAAAACTCAACTAATGGAAGTTAATATTCTCACTTATATTTATGATACATGAAATACATACAAAGAAGATCTTCTAACACCTAGTTAACTCACTTAGTCTGACCATCAATATTTGGGTGATATGCAATACTAAAGTTTAATTGCATACCTAGAGTTGAACTCTGGGTTACCAAAAACCTATAAGTCACCTTAGGATCATGATCCAAAATGATATTCTCTATAAATCCATGTAAATTATACACTTACTTTACAAACCTCTTCATAAGAGTGGGTGCATCATCTATCAAATTGCCTGGTATAAAATGAGCCACCTTGATTAGTTTATCAATGACTACCAAGATCATATCATGCCTATTTCATGACAATGATAAACCTTGGACAAATTCCATACTGATCACTTGCCACTTCCATTTTGGTATATTATGTAGATATAATAAACCAACTAGATGCACATGTTTAGCTTTCACTCACTAACATTCCAGACAATAAGACACAAAGTACACCACATATTTATTGATTCCCTTCCAAAAATAAAGTGGTCTAAGCTCTACCATGATCTTGGTTACTCCTAGATGTTTTTAATATGGGGCATTATGTAGTTCCTTTAGCACTATATTCTTTAGATTCTCTTGATTTGGTACATACATCCTTCCATTGTAATGCAAAATACCATCACTCTCTAATTTTAATGCTTTAGGCCTAAGATTATGAGCATTCACAGATAATGCTTTCCTGATCTAATCATAGAATTCATCTCCTATTGATAATCTGATCACTTGATTCTTGAAAGTACTCCTAATAGTAGCCTTGACTACTATGTACCTTCTACTACTAAAGGCATCAACTACTCTATTTTCCTTGGCTTCGATATAGTTGATATCAAAAACATAGTTAGATAAGAACTCTAGCCAACATATATAATGAGAATTCATATTTGGTTGGGTGAAGATGTACTTGAGTCCCAGTTTTCAATTTTAAGCTCAAATAGTTTTTCCAGCAAGTAATGTTTCTAAACTTGGAAAGCATGCATAATTAATGCAAGTTCTAGGTCATAAGGGGAATAGTTTAACTCATAAGATTTTATCTTCCTTGATTAATAAGCTACCACTACACCATCCTAAATAAGGACTCCTCTGATTCCATCCCTAAATGCATATGTGATCACTAAAAAATAACCATTAGGGCCAGGAACTCTTAATACTAGTGCTTAAGTAAGCCTTATTTTTAATTCTTGAAAAGCTACCTCTCACTTATCTGACCAGATAAAACTTTGGTTCTTTCATTTCAAAGAGGTAATTAGATTAGTTATCTTTAACAAAGTTGAAATTAATTTCCTATAATGGCTCACTAATCCCATAAAAATCCTTACTTCATACACATTATTTGGTGTTGGCCACTCCATAATGGCTCTTATCTTTATTGTATCTACTGAAATGCCATATATAGAGATAATATGTCTTAGATATTTCACTCTCTCCTATAAAAATGTGCACTTAGACAACTTACCATACAACTTGTACTTATGTAACTATTGCAGAACTAATTCTAGATGCTGAAGATGCTCCTCTTCATTCTTATAGTATATAAAAATGTCATCAAGAAAGACCAAAATAAAATGATCTAGATTATCTCTAAACACACTATTTATGAGATTAATGAATGTTTTTGGTTCATTTGTTAACCCAAAGGGTAACATAATGAACTCATAATGCACATAACGACTTTGGAATGTTGTCTTCAAAATATATTCATCCCTTATCCTCAACTAATGGTATCCTTATCTAAGATCAATATTAAAAAAGACCATTGCTCCATGCAGTTGATCTAAAATATCATTTATATAAGGTAACATATACCCCTATTTGATATTTCCCTTGTTCAACACTCTATAGTCTATGCAAAGTTAAAGAGTACCATCCTTATTTTTTGATGAAGATAATTGGTACACTCTATGGTGACACACTTGGCCTAGTCAACCCCTTTGACAATAATTCTTGGAGTTGATCCTTCAACTTTACCAATTTAGTGGTTATCATCCTATAAGGTGATTTATTTTGTGGTTCTAATCTAGGTATGATATCGATATAAAAATCAAACTCATATCTAGGAGGAAATCCTGATAATTCCTCTAGAAACACATCATGAAAATTTCTAAAGAATGGATAATCTTTGAGGGATGGTTCCTCAGATTCCTCCATCTCATTTATATTTATGATAAATTCTTGGCACCATTTTCCTTAGGCCTTCTTGAGTTGTATGGTAAAAAGATTCCTTAGCCTCAACACTCTTTCCTTGACTTGAATTTGTGTTTGATTTCCAAAATTGTCTAGACACTCAACCTTATTCAAGTAGTAGTCAACCTTGGCCTTATTTTTCTCAAGCTAGTTGATTCCTAGGATCACATAATATGATCCTAGTGATGCTAAATATAGATCCACTACTGTTGTGAATTTGGGCAACCTAATATCTACTTTGACTAAACATTTATCAACCATGACTTTTGAATCATTCTCATATTGTACCAACCATGCATTTGCCATTACTCCAACTCTTTTGAATAACTTACTAAGCATTTTAGGATCTATAAAACATTTTGCATCCCTTGTATCTATCAAAATGGAAACTAGATGTTCAAACAAAATACCTGATAGTTCTATAGGTGAAACTTAGAATTTGTTTGTCGATTATCAACTACTGCATGAATACACTACTAAAAAATCCCATACTGAAGATTAGGACCTTTTTTATTTGACTTATTTTGGGTACATTCATGATCTCCATAAATGAAACAACATTTAAGTGTTTCTTTCATATTAGCCTATTAGTTTCCCTTGAAACCACCTTTAAAACCATTTTCCAATTTCATGTTGCCTGAACCATTGTTGAAATTGGAATTTTGAGTTTTGAACTACCTCCTAGAGTCTTCATTCCTCTACTTCTAGTTATTCTCTTTTAAATTTGGTTTAGAACTTCCAATTTTTTTCTTAAACTTATCCTTGGCCTGTGTAAGAGATTTCAATTTTGTTCCTATTTGACTACCTTCTCAATGACCTAGTCTATGGTATAAGGTCAATTAATGTCCACCTCTCCACCAATATGGGGTTTAAATCTTATGATAAACTTCTTTATTTTGAACCTCTCATCTACTTGGTAATGAGTTACATACTTTAAAAGTTTGGTAAACTTTTCCAAGTACTCATTTTATAATAAATATACCTGCTTTAGATTCTATAAATCTATGAGATTTTATTCAAAATATAACTATGGGAGCCACCATGATCTAAAAAATGTCACACACTACTCCCAAGTAGTGGTGGTTGAGTTAAGATTCATTTCCAACTTCTTGTTAGACCAAAACATAGCTACTTCACTAGACAACTAGTAAGATCTCTAAAACACTTTAGGGACCTTAGAGTAGTTCTGAATCTCAAAGTACTTTTCCATCTTAATAAACCATGATTAAAATCCCTCACCCAAAATAGTTCCATCAAACTTAGGTGGATTCAATTTTTTCATATCTCTGTCCAATTCTATAGCTACCTATGCTCTTGTATCCTATGGGTTTTCCTAATCAATGGGATCCTCTTTAGGTTCATCCTAATGCTATTACTCTTTATGGAAATGAAATTCCTACTATGGGGCTATAATCTAGTCCCTAGTCTCATTCATGGCTGTGAGAATCTAATCAAACTTTACTTCTTGCTTGATGGTAAATTAGTTAGCATCAAATAGAGGGTTAATTGCATTGATATTTGACAAGCCCTCTCATAATAATCTATCTTTTAACATCTCCTTTTTGGTAAATATAAAGATACAAAAATGTTAGTGGACCCATTCAGTCATAGAATTCAAGTTGTAGCTCTAATACCACATGTAACATCCTCACTGGGATCCACTAAGAAATACATGATTTTTTTTTAATTATTTAAATGACATATTATTTCATAAGATTGCACCATGAAAATATAGTTAGTGATCCATATAAAACATTATAATTATGCCAACTATAAAATAAACATGTGACATCTATCCATCACTGATCATTATCATCATGTAAAACACATAATAATTGAATATAGAAAGTAATTACTGATATACAACCATGATTGGTACAACTATACAACCACTACTATAAATGTATAATAAGTAAATAATTACATCTCATCAAGGATAATGTTTCAATAATAATAAATACAATACATTGTACAATATACAAGATACATGACTCCATGGAGCATGAGTTCCCCGAACTCTAGTATCTATGGCAAAATCAATTGTCAACTCCAAATAAGTACTATTATGGGGAGGGAGATCATCTTATGAGCACTTTTCTACACTAAAAAAAAAACCATCGATACCCTACATAATCCTCCATCATATAATGGCCTTCCTTTCATCAATCAATAGATAGTGATGGTGCAAGAATCTAGAGAGACAAGTTAGTACTTATATGCTATATGATTTCTAAGAACATGCAGTGTACCATAAATAAATATGTTTTAACATGATATAACACTAACGTGAAAATCATACATATGGAATGACAATGTCTAACTAACATTAATTTGGTCAAATTTTTCAATAGTCATTGATCTTTAAGATTAGTCAATTTCAAACACACCACTTGATTAGATTACCTTCATCTAGAAATGGTGATGCTAGTAAGATAATGAAGTCAGTCTCACTACTTATTCAGTATCAACAATGTGATATTTGGTTAAGATAAATATAACCAACATATTCATATAAATTTATTCCTACTTTCAATCATAAAACATGCTAAACACAAGAATAATCAAAATGTATACATTCAGTCTATCTAATGTATGAATAAATCACCACTATATTAGTTACCACATAAATAATAATAAAAAATACAAGTATAGTTT